>JACXSJ010000676.1:0-106949 GCA_014851325.1 Pentalonia nigronervosa | reverse complement strand
ACTGTTTTCTTTTATTATTATTTTTTGGAGGACTGGGACTATATTTACACGGATAACAGTCGGAATCGCCCACGTCCCGTCGCTGCCGCCATTCAAAGCCGCTCTAATCCAACATAGCTTTTTGTAATGCTCGTGAGTGTGTGTATACATATTTGAACATAATATATATATATATATATATATATATATATGTATTCAAAACGTTTTCGTTACTTAAATATTTATACGTTTTTAAAGTAATCGCCGGATTAGCAGTAACAACAACCGTGTTCGTTTAAGTATCTTTACGCGCGGCAATGTGTCACGGAGTTTTTGATTTACACGATCCCGCCAAAAACGTCTTAACTGCGTCTTAAATCATTTACAAGTAGTCATAATGAGAGGCTATTTTAAGTATAGTTGGTACCTTTCATAAGTAACAAATGACCATTAGCAATATCAGGTACTTTCACAAAAATCATGTACCTTTCTTATAGAGGCAGATAGGTAAACAGGTAGCTTTTTAGTAGCGGGTACCTTTCATAAGTAGCAGATAGCAGTAATAGGTAGTCATGATTAATATCAGGTACTTTCACAGTAAGTATGAACCATTTAACAGAGGCCAGTGTCATAAGCAGGTGGATTTTTCGGTATCAGGAAAATAGCATTTTAAAAATATGTAAGTAGTTATTGCATTTTGTTTCGTCGAATGTTGATAGTACCAAGGTTTAAAAAAAAAAGTGTGTACAATCTAACTTCATATTAGGTTTATATACGAATGTTCAGTTGATGATAGTATCACTTTAGTTCTATAAAATATTCTTTTACGACTCTCGGAGGAATGGAATACATTTTTTCCATATTTAAACATTGCCTTACCGTTATGAACACTTTTAAAAAATTAAAAAATTGTTTTTTCTCTACTAAGGTGATCTGAATAATTAGATGTAGTAACATATAGCAGATATACATTAAAATCTTTAAAGGGTTGGGTGGGGTAACGTACATTTGAGGTATGGGAAGCAATCACCCTAACCCCTTATGCATATTATAAAACTAATATAATTTTGCACTTCATTTACTCTTTTTCTACTATTTATGCTTTTTCTAGAATCGAATTTGTTAATAATTAATTCATTTTGTTGAAAAAATTACGTACGGTACATTGCGAATCAATTGCAAATAGCCTATAATTTTATGTTGTGGACATACCAGCTTCAAAACTAGCATTGAAAATTTAGGTGTTAACTTATTGGGTAAAATATGAAAATGCCAGATTTGGTACGATGTATAAATTAAATTTTTTGTCAAAATTATTAAAAATATCCAAATTTTATTTGTCCACAAAATTTTTATTTATTTATATAAAATATAAGTACTTATCTAATAATATAATCAAATTTGAAAAATATATTGAATTAGCTGATCCTACGCGAAGTTGCTCATGAAAAGTTTAATTTCCGTGAATTTTACCCCTTCATAAATTCCACAGATTATTTAACATATTTATTTGTGTTTTTGACCAAGCATAAAATGTAAATACCATACATGTCTAAAATTATACTCAATTACAATACCTATTTTATTTTCTGTAACTAATGGCAACCCTATACAAATAAAAACATACTTTTTTTCTTGGGTCAACAAATCCATGTGTGAATTAGAGTGTGGCGCGGTCGTACGCTCAACTGCGGAAACGCTCTGAGTGTACGTACCGGCCGGTGTTGCTAGTTCCCGGATGGGTGACCACCCGGGTTTTCAGCAACAAATCCTTGCCACACATACAAAACGTGTTTCAACTCAACCGTTCCTCAACCCACAATAAAAATCTACTAAAAAAAACCTACAAACAGCTAATGGCCATAGTTGCCGGGCTTAAGATCAATAAAAAAAAAAAAAAAATCCATGTGTGACGCCCTCTTTAAAATTAAAAAAAATTGTCTTCGAGGTGTTTATCCTTTGGCGTAAAATTATCTATGTACGTACCAAATTTTAGAATTACCAGTGCGGTAGATTTGACTGTGGATCGCTTACATGCACAAGAACACTGTTATACAAACATTGCTTTTTATTAATATAGATTTATTTTACTTATGTGGTAAAATTGTTAGGACAGAAATTTTATTTCTTTTATTTATTAAAATATAAAACAATTTATACAGCTGTATCATTTGTATTGAGTGACACGTATTCAACCTATGATCGTTTTACCCTTGTACGCTCTGAGCTGATACAATTCTCTCCAAAATAAATAGATAAACGCTATTAGCTTCAATAAAGTATGATAGTGTACGTTAGTCAATTTTACGTTCATTCCTACTAAAGCAAAATGACTCGAGAGTCGAAATTTCATACATTATCCTATAATTTAGCTTAAGTAAGCCTCAACTTCCTTAACTCAAAGTATGGATATCCCGGCATTGTTGCATTTAAAAGGTAATAATAACGTCAAACAATTGCAATACAACTCGAACACAATTTTTGTTGGAAACATTTTTATTGATTTTAAAATTAAATTTCAAATAATACACTTAATTAGCATGTGCTACAGTCGTCGCTCACTCGCAGCAGTATGACTGACCATATAGTGGTGTAAAATAGTAATAGTGTCGTATCAGTACATATCTTTTTGCTGGTCTGACTTATTTTAATTACTTAATAGCTAAAATATATTTCCTCGTATACTACTAAGGTATTATACAATTAAATTGACGATTGTTTACAATGTACGACAGTCCTCATTCTTTTTTTTTTAAATGCCTTCATTTTTAAATAAAATTAGTATTTTGCAATATTTAATACTATTTTCCTTTATCATAAGATATTAGTTAATAATATATATGGCTATATTATGGTTAGTGAACAGAAAAATTATTTTATAATAAAGTACAATTATGAATGATTACAATTGCTTTTAATTATGGTTTAATTTTATATTTGTTTTGAGAATTTTAACTAAAAACAAATTTTGCATGCAAGATTATTTTACATATAATATTTAGATTTTGAATCGTGGCAATATTAAAATTAACAAGTTTTTGAAAACCCTCCTGGATCTTTTCATGTGTGCTTTCATTATCTCTCGTTCTCTGTCTTTGTCGTTAATATCTATTGCCTGGATCTATTCCATTTCCTATTTTATACACATATTTTAATTGAACATAATCTGTAACATAAACATAAACAATAACACAATATTATATTAATGTTTAACATATAATTTTTAATTAAAATATATATATATATTATATTTAAGAATGTATTATTAAAAACAACGAATTAAATAAATATTACTTTAAAAATAATTAATCATACAAATGTTGAACTAACTAACATTTTAACTAGTAGAATAAATCATTATTCGCTAGAATATCTATTTTGCCAGCTTCGTTCAAGTGATTCAAGAATGGCTGCCCATTATCATTATATGCTCTGTATCTGCACAGAACGTAGATGATTGTTTTAAGAAAATATTCAACAGTTCTTTCATATAAATCATATACCTACAATAAACAACAAGAATGAAGAATTTATGGTTGCTAAATCATTGAAATCAGCCCACAAAGTAACAATGAGAAACATGGCTAAAATAAAAATAGTGAACCAAATGTTAAAAATAATAACAAATTAAGATAAAAATTAAATTAAATGGAATTTAAGTATTCAGTAGAGTAGGTGGCTAAAAATCCTGAGTCCACGATTCCCGAATGCAGCAGTACGACAACAGCGCTCAATAAATCAAAAACTTTTAAAAATATGCTCATTTTTAATGAAGTTTAAAATAATTTTGTTTTAATAAGATTTTAAGATATAATATTAACAACTTGCTGTTTAAATAACCTACTCTTTTCATAAGGTTTTATTCCCGATCAAGGCATTTCCGATGAAGCGAAATTCAAGTATGAAGACTTTTTTGCGCACATATTAATATTTTTCTAAAATTTAGGACAAACTAGTTTGCGCACCAAATTTTGTACAATGAAAACAGTTTATAAGTTAAGTTTTGGATGTCCAGATTGTACCACTAAGACGAAATATATTATTATCAAATATTATTCCGGTCCCAAACGGAACCCGACTTGTATATACTAGTAAAGTATTTTTTTTTTCACTGGAGTAGTTTCCCAAGAGTTAAAAAATACTGATGTTGCTGAAAATATGGAACATTGTAACTTGAAACTCATTCGCTGTTCAACATATTATGTATGAAAAAGCAGTTTCCCGCACTACCATCAAACGCTGACAAGTCTTTAATGAAACTTTTAAAAATGAAATAAAAAATGTTGTATAAAGATAATCAATTTTTGTTGTTTAAGTCACGATTATTGTGTCATTTTCTTTACCTGCAGTAAAGATAATTTGGAACTGCATTGTTTTTAAAGTCTAAAAGCGACTTCACATTACAGTGTAAACCATATATCGCCATTTCCGGGGAAAAAAATTCTGCGTTTTGATTGGCTGAATTCTAGCGGTTAGCGAGCAGTATACTACAACGTTATCATAGTATATTTTATATACCAGATAGTAGTAACCAACCCTACTCATGACATACTCGTATGTTAAACCAGTTTCCATTAAACATTTAACTACATCTATGTGAACACTTAAATCACTTAATCAAACTAAAAATAACTGTAAATCAAAAAATTATTTTTTTTCCGGAAATCACGGTTTACTTTATTAGGTTACAGTGTGAAGTCGCCGTTAATAAAGCCTTATTAAAGGTGAAGGGAAATTCTGTATGACTATAATAACTTTTCTCGTCTGTAATTAATAATTCAAAAATTTGGAACCACGCGTGTTATGTACATTCTATATAGGTACGTGGACAAATTTCTTTGAAAAAAAGTTTTCTATTGTTCGTAAATTAGTTGTCGCCGAGTTTCATTTACTACACCGAGTTACTCCAGCAGCTAGTAATATTTTAATTTATAATAGATTAAAATGCGTGCATCGGCAACAGACGAAGTAGTACTTCGGGTCATAACCATGTGTCTACTTGCATGTTATTGTTATTTTTTTAAGCGAGTTTCTCATATATACAGTCTATTATAATCGATCCAACTGTCGACGACGCGCGCACAGCTGCAGTTTATCTACCCATATACGCCACGTATTTACACGTGCACGTGCGCCACTACGACTATATTATATCAGTTTAATATCTTTATAACGCTAGCGCAATCGCACTCTCTATACGAGCTGTCTCATTCCCCGTGCATATTTATACATATATGTGTTCTGTACTGCCGATAAATAGAAGGAAAAAAAATGCTAACAACGAACAATCGTAAAGCCGCATCACTAATGTATATTATATACATATGCCTTGCAGCAAGTGCGGAAAAAGCAGAACGATGGACAGATGAGAGGGAGAGAGAGAGAGAGAGAGAGAGAGAGAGAGAGAGAGAGAGAGAATAGATTTCTTCAATTGCAAAGTATGTCCTTGTGTGGTGTGGGTGTGGGGTCGGACGGGAGTTGCGGATACCTAACCTAACGCGCGATGCCAGAAAAGAAAAACTGTATGTTTTAATAACAAATTAAGAATATGTCACAATTATTAATTTTCGTTTTATATTTAATATTATTTTATTTTATTATTTTTAAACATTTATTTAGTGTAGCGCATGGTATTCGGTAATAGGCTATAGTTAATTTTTCAAAGCTAAAATGTATCGTTATTAAAATAGATTATCACTGTATTTATTGGTCTGAGACAAAATAATTATTACAATGATTGGTTAAAAACTGTACTGTTTGGTAATTACAAAAAACAACTTTAAAATAAAACCTAAAAACTGATTTTTAAAAAAATTATTTTGAGTATCAAGTACCAGTGGCGGCTTCGGAGGAAAAGTCCTATGGGCCACGGCCCCTCCAAAGACCATATTTCTAAAAATTGTATATTGTTACAAAAAAAAAAAACATTAGAATATCGACATTTTTCTAAAGATTGTGATTTAGCTCCTCCCTCCCAATCATGCCTCTGGAGCCGCTCTGTGACAATCACACTTCATCACGTCTGTCCTAAAACGCAGAAATTTTTTAAAAGTGCCGACTGTTTTTTGGCGCTTGCGATTGTGTGATTAAGATGACGTCGTACCCGCATGTGTTGTCTCCGTCTTACACACGTAGGGCATAAAAAATTTTCGTTCACTAGTTTCGATAGTATGCTGTTAGTTTTAATATTAGAATGAATTGATCTATTATAAAATTTAAAGGTAAGATTATCGTCTAGGGCTTGATATTATTATTTTCAAGTACCTTTTTTGAAACTGTAAATTTCAAAATGATCATACATTGTCCATGTCGTAGGTGTGTAAGACGGAGACAACACATGCGGGCACGACGTGCCCTTAAACGTCATTTCGTACAGAGCCCAGTCGCGGCAATGTAATAATATTAAACCTACTGTTATGCGACAGCGCGATGCAGTGTCCTATAAGCTTCTGACGACGGTCGTCTCAAACCCGAGTGAAAATACTATTATATAAAAAAAAAAAAAAAAAAATACAATATAATATATATATATAAATATTGCACACGCGAATCGGAAACGGGCGGAGCGGAAAGCGAGAGAGCGAGAGAGAAAAAAGCACCGCACGCGCGCTCGCCGCCGAAGAGCGCATTTGTCGACGCGCTCGGTTGCGTGAAATCCGCGTGTAAATGATCGTGTCCGGAGATAGCCGATAGCCGGCGACGCCGCCGCAGTCGAGGTGAGCGCACACTCGCATATTATAAACGGCGTGTAGATTATATACCCATACTCACATGCAATCACATATATGTTTATTTCTATTATATTTATGTATATGGTATTATATAGGCACCCAAGTGTCGTCGCTGGCGCGTATTGTGCAGACAAAATGGTACTTTCGAGATTTCCATCGCGCCCCGCCGCCGCCGCCGCCGCCGCCCATAATTCACAATAATATCTGGCTACCATATCGTTTATTGCTTGTTAACGTTTTTACTCTCTTCTTTCTTTCGTTTTGTTTTGTTTTTTTTTTTTTTTTTTTCGCGTTTAAATCCATCCTCTGCCCGTACGCGCCGCCGGCCGATCTTCGTGCGATACGAGTGTTCAACTCGCGCGCGCGGACCACCTGACAAAAGGCGTCATAAAAAACGGTCGTGGACATCGCGTGCAGATGCGTGCAATACGCGTAGGTACGAGTGTGGTTTTCGTTCGTTTGTTCGGTTTTTTTTTTATCATTATTATTATTTCCCCCTATCTCTATCCGACACCGGCTCTGACCGTCGTCGCGGCGACGGCGTTTGTTCGAGTCTGGTGGACTGTGAACAAATATATATCGACAGGGGTCCGCGACGCGGGAGGACTGGGTCACAAATTTTCCTCGCGTGTATTATATTTTATATTATTATATGGGTGTATCGGGGAACTATCACACGAGCGAATTATCGCAATCGAGTTTTTATTTATATTATTTTTTTCAACGCATGCACAATGTATAGGTATACGAGACGTGAACGATTCTGCTGCTGCGGCAGAGGTCAACGAGTGTCGCCGATAACTATCGGTTGAAAAAAAAAAGGAATAATAATAATCACACGTTTACCCATACTTTCAGCGTGTGTGTGCGTGTATATTATTTATTATTATTATTGTACGCGACGAGATATGACGTCTGGTCCGCAGAAAACCGATACGGATATTTAAACACTCTGCCGCGTGCGATCTACCTATACATAATATAAAATTGTATAAATATAATATTATTTATCATTGGTACCCATATGTGGCAAACCGCAAACGCCGCGTTTAAAATCGGACACCCTCATAAATTTAAGAAAAAAATAAAAAAAAATATATCGTGAATCGTTTTCCGCAGTCCGTTGCCGAGAACCCGGTGTTATAATATGAGCATAATTGTACGGCGAACATAATATATCAACGTTCCTATAATGAGACTGGACAAGACATTCTCGTTTATAATAACAATAACGATTTGCTATACAAATATATGATATGATATTCAGTCAGTATCATACCCGTAAATAAACTTAATTCAAAACTGACATTAAAAAATTGTTATTGTTGGATGTAGGTACGTATTAACATTCAAGACTATTTGATAAACTAAACGCGGACATTAAATATGTTAAACATAATAACCGTGTATGTGTAGGTACTGGCTATTTTTTTAAAGAGCATTTATTTATTTAATTGCTACCATTAAAACGTTTAATAAGATCGGAAGCACGATAATATTCAAATCATCTAGTACCTATAGAATGTGTATACGTTCAAGAAAATTATTCGTTTTTACTTTTAAATGCGGTCAACGTATTTATTTTTTAGTCCGATGGCCATATTAATATAACAGTAACACCGTATGATATACAGCGAGAGTTATCTCGGGATCTGAAGTCCAAACAAAACAATTTCGCTACTCTTAAAGCTATTAACAAAACATCAACGAAAAAACATCTTAAGTACGTCGTTAGATGAATACAAGAATGTGTCTTATGTACATACCTACGTAATAAACCTGTGCGGACGGGTTGAGATTGAATGAAATATTAAAATGAATGAATAACGTATAGGAGATTATACGGCGAGCGCATTATTATTATTATTATTATTATTATGTTCATAAGCGCGTTTGCCATATCATTATAAGTATATCAGAAGTCGTCCATTAAGTATACAAACGTGCAATTTATATCAAGTAAATTATTTTTGAACGACCAGTGAATAGAGCAATATAATAAATAGATAAATATTGAACATGTGTTATGTTACAAATTGTAACGTGTATTATACGGCGCGCGTATAATTAGGAGTGTAACAAGGTGTTTGTAGAATGTAATTGGTACGTTTAATTTCAGTATAAACGGATCGTTAAGCGCAGAGAATCAACCAATTTTCTAAATTCGAACTATCAATTATTAAGCTGTAATGTATGTATTTAACGTTGTTACTGTAAACTGTGAAAAATAAAACCAGTTTTCTGAAAATTATTCTCTCGGCCCCGTCCCAACAAAAAATAATTTTTTTTTAAATAAGTCGGGCAATTCTGTAGCCACATATTATTTTTATTGTTATTCATTATAGGACACAGGTACTTATAATAATATACGTAATATTATCGTTAGGATACCAGCTACTGCAGCAGATCGTTCACGCCCAATACCCTGCACCTCTTAACTTTAAACCATCGGGGAAAAAAATATACGAAGCTGTATAGTTATTATTATAGACATATCTCTGTGTCCGTCGATAAATAATAATATTTTATTCGTCGTGAAGCACGCGATGTGTTATAATAATATAATATAGTTCAATTAAACTCGTCATTGCTGGCACGTTGTATAGAACTTGTTATAGCATAAATATAAGTATATTATGGGCACGTATAATATTATAATAATGTCGTTTTTATACGCGTATCGAGGATCGATTGATAGCCTCAAAACGAAAGCATACAATAACACTAATAATATAATGTATCATTATTCATTAATGTGATTTGGAATCGCCGCAGTCGGGATAGTATTAAATATATGTTTCGATAAACGTAATACAACTGAATACCGAGCGATATAAAATATATAATAATACACATTGTCAATAGCAGCTGCATTACGATTTACAATAATATCACAACGGTAAAAGCCGTTGGCTGGACTGTATTTTAACGTACCTTATATTGTGTATATAATTTTGGGCGGTGTTTTTCGTGCTTATAATGTAATTGTTAAGTTATCATAATTTTAAAGCATCTCGATTAATGAGAGGTCGAGACCCCCACGACTCACTAAGCTTTGGATAAATACATGTCAATATGTATATCACCCCTCCCAAGACAAAGTCCTAAATTTTCCATTGCATCAGTATTACATTAATGTCAGCAGTAACATTTTACAGTACCTAATAGTGATTACATTTCTACTTTACAGAAACATTCGACTTTTGATTATTAAATGTATGGATCCACTGTAGATTTTGACGCTGAAAACGATGTCGATATCAGAATTTTGCAGCCACCTTTAGTTTTAAAGCTGTGGTGTGTTTTATTGAATAAATAGCTAAATTTATTCACGCATTATTCAACATTTCTCGTATCCCAACGTCTTAACAAAACTGTTGGAACGCATATAGTTTTTCAAGTAGTGGCGTGGCGATCAGTTTTAATGAAAAGAACAAAATATGTTTTATCCATCCACCCACCCACTTATAACAGGATTTATACCAAAATCGCTCGTTTCGCTCTTTATTTTAGTAATCGCCATAAAGATGATGGATATTACATTACGTCAATATGATAATTTCATTGCTGATATATTATATTATAATATATCTTTTCATACCAAAGAAGTCGGTGTTTACGATTTGTTTATTGAAATGTGAAATGACATTAACTAAAATAGTTTATAATTTTAAATTTAAATAATAATAATAATATAAAATATTATTTTTGTTGGTCATTGATTTATATGGTATTATTTAGATATTTTTAATATAAGTTTTTTTTTTTTAGTAATCAATAAATAAATGTGATTACTACTTTTTAGAATTAAAATAATTATAACATGTAGGTACACAGTTAATACATCACATTTACCGTACCAGCCATACTACTAGTCTGTAAAAGTCCAAGTCAAATATTTTCTCCGAATATTGCATAGCATGAAATTAATGATTATTATTTAATATATTAATTATAATTATATTGTATTCCATATATATATATATATATATTAAGTACGAAATTGTGTCTGAAACATAAGTATTTCTAATACCTAGGTTTCAATAATAAATTCGGGTGTACTTGTATAGTAAAAAAGTTCCATTTTTAAGTAGAATAAATATTATTTTTAAGTACCATAAGTACCTAACATATATTGTTAGTCAACTTGGCACCCTAAAATTCAAATTTTGAAGTCAAACCACTCGTAATATTTTATAACCCCAAATTTGTTGTTTTGAGTGGTAAAACTATTAACTCAAATCATAGACAAATTTACAAAAATAGATTTAAACCCACGAAGTATTTTATGAACTTCTATAAACAAATTTAGTTATTACCTACATGCATATAAGCGCAAAAAGCGTTTAAGATTTGGCAGAGGTAGGGATTAAAATCCTAGTTACTTGATAAAGTATTTGTAGAGTTAAAAAATTTAGGAAATATTTGGAGGGGCTATTGAAATGTTTAGAGGGCTTGATCCTTAAAGCTCCTCTCTATTTACGCCTATGCTTACACAATTTTAAAATAGTTTGAAATACGTATAAATAATCATAAAGTTTTTTTTCAATACATTGATATTAGTTTGACAACAAACATAAGTAATGTAACATTATTAACACCATATTTGTATTCAAAATAACACTTATATACATGTGTGTATTTTTGCAAGTGCAAAAAATTTAGAACTTAATGCATTTAATTTAGCAATATACTGATGTTATTTTAACTATTAACTACTTAGTGGTTAATATAATATTCAACTATTCAACATCTACTTAGAGTTAATATAACTCCTATACTGAAGACTGTACTGAGAAGCGTCTAGTGTTAAGCCATGTGTATATCATTCTACACGCACTGTTGTTATTTTAATACTTCAAAGTACATAATTTACAATTTAACTGTTTGACAAACTCAGTTTAAAATGAAAAGTCAACTACAGATTTCTAACTGTGCAACATTCTATAAAATATTTATAGGTAGATACTCGCAAAATGTGAAAATGTGAAATATTATGTAGGGCAAGTCCCCGCAAGCTTCGCCCCATGTACGTATTTACAATACAGAAATGTGTAAGCAGTATACAATATAATATAATATAATAATTTTACTTACTCCATCAGCACTTTTGGTATTTTAATCGCCAACACGTTGACTTATTTTTGGTTATTATATAATACAGTTTAAAATTTTAAATGTTCGACGTTATACATATATTATCGGTTTTTATTATTGTTAATATTAGGCCAATTTTAGGTGCAGCAGGACAAACAAATTAATCCAACAGTGATTATATCTTGCGTTTAAATTCCTACCAAGCCCGTTTATGTCTATTATACATATTATTACAGACGTATTATGCCGATACGCGTTATGTTATGAATGGGTTAACGACATGAATTCCATCGCGCGCCGACGGCGACGATTGAGAAACCGTATCGACGACCCAATGACCGGCGGCCGTGATTGATAATAAATAATAAATAATAATAAATGAACGTATTCATTATGGGGTTGACTAATTAATTGATCGACTAGGTATCGTGGATGATGCCGCGCCACCGTGACTTGACCACGTGCACTTTTACATTTGTGTCTTCTACCGAACGCGCTCAACACTGTGCACGCGATAATATATAATAATAATATTATTATTATTACCTACAGCCTGTTGTTAGCGATTGATAAATCTCGGTAGACTCTGACGGTGGTCTATCGCAATTGCCGAATGCCTGAATACTCGTTAATGCGGCACCCGTTGCAGCTTTTCGACCGTGTATATCACACGAATTTACAGCCCTGGGTATTACAGTCGATTACAATATCGCCGAGTCAATGCGCACGTACACTACGATACAATTTTTTGCTCGATTCCAACTACATTCTATAGTGATGTCGTGTACAGAGTACACACTGCAGTAAACATTTATGTGAATTAATTTACTATACGTTAACGATTTGTGAATTTGGCGTGAACAAAACGAATTAAACAAATTGTTTTTATAATCAAACGTTTGTATGAATTACCGGGACATTCATATTTACGCATAAACTACGGTTTAAATACTTAAATTTACAACCTCATATCCAGATGACGGTTGCATTACTACATACTCTTCCAGTACGGTGCAGTTTTGAATATTATGGGCTTGGTTATAAGTTATAATTGTATAAGTAAATTTAGAGTTATAGTTGATATTTAATTATTGAGTGTTGTCATAAATTGTTGAACATAGCGTATTGTAATCTATTTCAAAATAAGTTACACATAGACAGAAATATATACATTTTAATACAGCACAATGTATAGTATGAGACTTATTTCGCCATGAGAGAATTCGCTCCTCATAAACAAAAATCGTAAACACTAACAAACATCAAACCAATATCAGTAAAATAGTTTTTTTTTTATTTTATTATTATCACCAAGGTCCAAAGGTAATGATACTAATTCAGTGGTAAATAGATGTTTCGACACAAATTGAAAGAGGAAAGAGACAAATGCAATACCATGGCCCAAAAAAAATAATTAAAAAACAATATACTATCCATTTCTACAAATGATCTTTAAATAAAATCAAAACTTTAATTAATATTATAGTTAATATTTTATATTTTAATAACAATTAAATATTCCAAATTTCATAAACAGATTACTAGATTTCGTACACGCCCCCAGTTTTTTATTACACAAAGTGTTTCGCGCTGCACATTGTTTCGGTTTGAAGTAGTTGGTGCCGCTTGGATTAAATATAGTTGGCCCGTGGACACATAATAATATCATAACATCAAATGTAACAGCAACAGACTGTATTAGCTTAGGTGTACATTTTCGTGTCGCTCAGAGTTCGAGATGTAAAATAAAAAAAAAATAATAGACGTAATAAATTAGTCTTGCGATTTCGACTCCTTTCGATATTTAATTAGTCAGCCGAGCGCATGACGGCGATCCATCAACCGATGGACCACACATAGATTGCTGCAGACGCGTGCGCACTCTCGCGCTCCGGTGCGTTTCGCCCGGTGACAGTTTAATTTACAAAAAACTGATTTTTCCCATATTTATTGTTCCCGAGGCACCGAAGTGTTCAACATTTTACGTCCATTACACGTAGATTACAGATACGTCTTTATAATGTAAAATTAACTATTATTATTATTATTATTATTATTATTTTCATTTTACGTGCCTACCTACATAATAAAATATTAGGTATTATGTATATGTATATAGTTGTGGTTACACATATATTATACCTCATAAACGCTCATTGTTGATACGAACCTATTCGTATTTAATTGACTGCCGTCGCCGTGCTAGCACAACACACAGTTGAATTAATATAATAATAAATTCGTCTTAATTGGTTTTCTTATCTATCGGCGCCGCGTCTGGGAACCGACCGCACACAATATTCACGCGGAGATTTGAATTTCTACGCGGACCGTTTCTTACGTCGGATCGCAAAATAATAATACAATAATAATAACGCAACATTATAATATACGCACACGCAAACGCCGCGACTCGCCCGCAAAATAAACGATTATTCTCCAGAACGACGTCTTTGTGGTGTTTCGAGTCCGTGCACACTCACGCATGTTTCATAGCTCGTAAGAACACAATATAGCATTGTGTTATACGTTCCAAAACGAATTCTGCAGTCAGCTTGACGATTATTTATTTGTTATTTCTGTTATTCGCTAACTAGGATTAATATATTGCATCCGTGCGAGTAAGTTAGTTGTTCTATTAATTGTCTCAAATGCACTGCAAGTCTGCAACCGATCAATTCCGCATCTAAACATTAAAATATTTTTATCTCACATTATGTATCATAATATTTTGTTGACAACAATATTTGCATCGGTTATATTCAGTTCAGCGCTATTTCACGAATATCCATTTCAAACGTGTGACATGCCAAAATGTATTGCCTTCAGCGGTTCCAATTTTGTATGGTTAGCTTTAATATTATATTAAAATTGAACTATTAAACTTATAATGAGTAAGAACATTATATGTATATTTTTTCTTTGGGTTTTTACTAGTGACGTATAGTTCATATTTAAAAATCCATAAAACTCACTAAACAATTAAGATATTGTTAAAAACTAACAACAAAACACACTACACAGATGATAGTGTTATTAGTTCTTATCTTTAATCATGTTAATATGTCAGTTCACTCTATAATTATAGCTAATCAGAAAAAAATTGAAATGGCTAAATGTATATTTTAGTATGTAATGCATTTGTATTTTAGTAAGAATTCCACACGTGCGCGGATACGACGTTCTCCTATGGTTCGCGAAGGTTAAGCGTTTAGTTTTACTGAAGCAGAATTTCAATTTAACTTTGGCACGCTGGACTCAATAAATCTCAATGAAATAAACATATTTCATCATGGTTTTGTATTTTTTAGTTGCCAAAATAGTAATTATCTAATAATTTTATTTTTTTTTTTTAGATTTAAAATAAAAATTATATTAAAATATAGTTTGTAATTTATCTAGGTAAATATCTATACCTAATAAATGAAAAGGTTATGTAATGACGTTAAAATGGTTTGAAATTCACGAATATTCGCTTTCATATACATAGTTAAAGTTAGAAAGCTTATATTACTACAATTTATATAATGAATAACATACGTTATGTTTTCTATAGTTTGAGTTTTAAGCCTTTTTAATATAATAGTAGTTATTGTGCTATATATAGATAGGTATATATAAAAAAACATTATACACATGTATATCTCCTAACCTAACACGCATTTGACGGGATCGTTATTTAACCTAATAGAATATCGTGACTTTCATTTATCGTTCGAGTTTTAAAGTCACTTAAATCGATTATAAAAATTAATAATTAGTTATTTCAAGCTGTAAACGTCTTCAAGTCGAATTCGGCCGGCCTATGGCGTTCTTTTCATCTACTCTAATTGCCGGTCATTAGTTAATAATAATGAATGATAATAATAATAATAATAATAATACGTAACGTTCATTAGAGATTTTTACATGATACGTTGCGAGATTAATCAGTGAACGTATAATATTTGCGTACCGCGGGTCAGCGAAACCGGGAGATGCCATGCACTAAGGTAACTCCAATGTAGGTGGTCCGTTTAAATAACCAGAAGCCGAAAAATTAAAAAAAAAAATTAAATGAACCATAATATGATAAATTTTAAATCTTATTACTTATTAGAGTAACGCATGAAAAAAAAAATAGCCTCGTTTTTAAATCCCTCAAAGCCATTTTATGGCTGATATTTATTCTGTTTGTTCAAATAATATAATATAATATCAGCGCGTGCCGCATAATATAATATAACTAATTTTTAATAATACTTAATATTTGTGAATAGTTTAATATATTAGACATATTTACAGTTTGTTTCTTGGAATAATAAACACTTATTATATCAAAAAGTATTAACGATTTGAAAATAATTTTTTTACATAATTTGAGTTCATTATAAAAAATCATTTTAGATTCTGAGTGGAGCGAGGAATGTATTGATTTTATAATGAAGCGTGTTTTTTTTCTTTTTTTTGTGTCTGTCATCAAGTTTAAGAGCAGTAAAAGTGCTCAAATTTACTTCATCAGCATCTATTCCAGTAGGAAAATGAATTTAGTTGGTATTTTGGGGGATCAAAAGTAAAAAAATCCCATGGTTTTCAAACGCGTCGAGAAAAACGGAAATTTTTACGCGAAGCCAATTTTCGACAAAATCAATTTTGTTTTTTGTGTGACACCAAAAATAATCATAGCAGATATATGAAATTTTAATAATATATTTATGTAAGCAATTACTATACACATGTTTAATATGCAAAATACAAAATGTTTAATATATTTTGACTTTTTTGGAGCTATTAATAGGCATAATCAATTTTCGGGTTTTTTATTATTCAATCGGTCAAAAAACTTTAAAATTGAGTACAAGATTCTTCATAACTTGTAAGTGAAAAAAAAAATTTAGCGTAAGTCTCCAATAGTTTTTTATGAGTGTCGAAAGTTGAAATTTCGAAAAAACGTGTAAAAATCACGAAAATTTGTAGTTTTCTTTGATTAGAAAATTAATAAAAATATTTTTATTTAAATCTAAGGTTTAAAAATTCAACACAAGATTCTCTATACATGTTTCTACCTTTCTAAAAAAAAATTTATACGAAAGTCAAAGTAACTTTTTATGAACGTTTTAAATTAGACATTGGATATTCATCAGCTTTCTCCGGGAATGATTTCTCGATTTTAATCGTATAGATATTTGAATTTTTAACCAAATGTTATGATTATTATTTTCTATACACCAAAATATTTTAAAAATATTTTGACAATTTTTAAGCTAATTGTAGTAGACCTAAGACATTTTCAATTTTTTAAATTTGTTTTCTATAAACATCGATAAAAAAATTTTCGTTGTGTCAAATTGCTTGAAAATTTAATACAAGATTTTTCGAAAGTCTTAAAATAGCTAATCGAAATTTTTTTATAGATATTTTAAATTCAAATTTGGACAAAATTAGATATTTAAATGAAGAATAATGATGTTAGTTATTACTTATTTTGTTGTAATTTAAAAATATTTTTTGTAGGTGCTTAAAAGTTTTAAAGAATATTATTATATTTTATACGATAAATGACATTTTTAAATGTAAATAAAATAGTTTCAATAGTATTTTTCCTTATACAGACCATCAATTAAGGACAATGAACAGTTTAGTAAACTTGAAAATGAATTAATTCATGTCTTCCTCAATTTAAATAATGTACTTAAAAATTTTAAGTTAAAATGTATATATAACTATACCAAATTTAAACTGTTCTGCCAAAAGAGTTTTTTTAAAACTCAATAAAGTCAAAGAAAGTACAGATCAACCTTAAACTAAGAAAATTTGACTACGTTTATGATACTTTCTTTTGAAAACGACGTTCTTTAAGCTATTAATAATGAAACAATTATTGAAGAATTTTGCCAAACAAAAGCGAGGAAAAAGTTTGTAAATTATAATTTATAAAATGAAGTGATTCATTATTTATGGGCATTATTGCTATGTATACATTTTTTATAATAGGTATATAATACATTTTTTTCTCTTAAGAGCGTCATTTAAAACTTTAACAGCTGGGCCACACAATTCCGTAGTCCGGGATTGTAGCAGCAGAAAGCTCTTTCTGTGACCAACTAGAATTTTTGAGTTTTATTCAGAAAACTAGTAACTTATATTATTCAAATGACCCGCAGTTGCAATAATCGATAATTATATATTTGGCTAACTACACATCGTGGTTCATAGGAATAAACCTCTCATGTGCCAAATTTATGATTTTGAAGTTTTGGTATGCCTAGATTCATAAAAAAATAAGCTATTTATTGATAAAATCTCCTATGTGCTATCTCCATCGTAGAAAAATTCTCCTATGTGTTATCAACTATAAATAGTTTATGAAAAATACACCTATGTGATTTTTTTTTTAAACGCTTTTTTCACATAAGAGGTTTGTTCCCGTGACGACGACATATCTTCTAATTAAAATGATTTTTTTTTTTAATTCCTATATATTATATTCATGCCCACAATTGACGGGTGTCGTTACACAGGAAAAACGATTTTGGCTGGTAACGCAATCGAACGATTCGTTAGGTTCTATATTTTTGTAAATATTCTGTAAAAGTTAAACATGTCACGAAAATTGCTTTGGACGACTCATAATAATTAACTTGGAAACTACGATGTTGTTGTTGTTGTTGTTGTTGTTGTTTACCTATTAATACTATTATTTTGAATTCGATATTATATTTCGTTCCTATACACTCTACAGAGACACGCGCGCACACCGGAAACGGACCGATGACGCCGCCGCCGGATATCGTCATTGTCCGCCCTTGTTTATTATACCGATGCGTTTGCGATTTATGGTCTTGCTGTGACCACGGGCAAAGCAAACACTGGCGTTTTCATCCCGTGTTCTGCGTGGGTTTAGTGTTTGTTCTCGACAATAATAGTGATACGTTTTCCGGTCCAAGAAGGCTTGACTCGAGTAACGATATTTGGGTGTGATTGTTTTATTTGAGCATAAAAATGTTTGTATTATAAATATTTATAATATATATATTATTGCATAACCGATATATTGAAGTTTGCGATATTGAGCAAGTTACTGTAACCACAATTTTAGTTATAGTAAAACATCTCAATCGCTGCATAATATACAGTCAATTGTTGATAATGCAAAACTCTTGATAATTCGAAGTAAATGCTCGGTTCTTTAAATATCTCACGATAATTCGAAAAAAGCAATGTATCTTTTTAGCCAGCTGAAATAAAATTTGGGGTGAATCAGCTTCTAACACACGACAGTTTAAAGTTTCTTCCATTCAACAGCATTTTAGAGTGAATATATATATATATATATATCGTTAACCTTCTCTGTCAAATTTTTGAAAAAATATAAAATTGAAATAAAGCATTCGTTAAAGAATTTTTCTCTACAGGTTTAAATGGACCCATTATGCATAATAAATAACTCAATTAATTGATATATGATAATGTCACTAAATAATATTGTAATTTATTGATTATTTTAAACAAAAACACTTTTTCTGTTAATTAAAAATAAAAATTGCAATCTACTTAAATAGTTGAGGTATATTATTTATATCAATGGATCCATGTGACCACGTGGATTACAAACAATAACACTAATCAAACGAAGAATGTCAATATACTACACACATAAAATAAATTAAAACAAATCTTAAAAAAAAAACATACGTATCTATCTATTTTGGTAGTTAGGTATATTATAAATTAAAACTTCACAAAATTATTAGTAACATTTACATTTAGCATAATTATTTTGTTATTTGTTATTGTTATTTATTACAAACATATAAAATAATATAATGTTTACAATTTTCATAACTCATGGTAGTTCAGATTTGGTTTGCCCTGTCAATATATCAAATACTCGATAAGCCAATGTTTTTCATAGTCCCTCAAAATTTGAATTATTAAGAGTTCACTATTTTAAAACTGAACATTAGTACCTATAATAATGATTTACTTTTGTTTTTCAATTACATAAATTTTGATTATTTTCAATTGCAGGTATATGCAAAATTACTAATCGAATCAGAGGGACAAACATTTTTCCGCGGACGGTACAAATACGTGATAGACCTGTTGCTGAAATCGTGTATAATCCAAAGATACGTAAGTTTGAGAAACAAGTAAAAAACATTCGGTAGTTTTTTTTTTTTTTTTTATTATCATTACTTTTTTTTTGACAAGCGTCGTCTCCGTGACTAGACGTCGTAAAAATACGAGCCCATCGAGCATTGCGCGCGACAACGATACACTTGTCGGGGCGTGTGCGCGGGGCTAGTTTTGGTGGTTACTTGTGTGTACTCGCATTGTTTTTATCTTTCCGATTTCCGTATCGTTCGTTCGGTAAATCGTATTATAATGCGCACATGCCGCCGTTCGAAATTTGCGCCACGGGCTCAAGTACAACGAAATGCCCACGCGCGACACGGAATAAAACGCCGCACAGTCTGGTCTTATATTTTATTTTACTCGGTTTACTATCGTCGTCACCGGCCGTGCGGACTACGCCCCGACGAGACCGCACGCCTATAATATTATAATATAAATCGCACGCGTATTATGCCATACACGCGCCTACCACAGCCAGGCAAATACGCCGGTCGTTCTTGAAATTGATTTCGCATTTTCGATGTACGAGAGATAGCGGCGGCGAGCGTATATGTAGGTATACCGGAGACGTGTTAAACATACAAAACGTATTACGAACTGTTGTATTTCGTCAGACGCGAGTTCACAACCGACTGCTAATCACGGCATATGGGTGCGTAATAATGACAATAATAATAATAGTACCTACCTAATAATGGTATAATATACGATACGTAGTCGTACGCGGCGAGTAAAACCGACGATTAGCGAATTGCGGACGTACATTCAATATCGTATCCGCATGGCCCGTCATGAAGACGATATCTACGTATTACGTTTAACACTGCAGGCGTGTGCATAGAACGAAAATAGTTTAATCGTGATTAACCCACGTTGATGATGATTTTTATATGATTGCCGTGGATAATTTTGAAAGAGCAGATATGGGTAAAGGACACCGAGAACTTTATTATTTATATTATTATACTCACGCTCTATAGATTTATGATAGAATTATAAGTCATTTGATCTTATTTTAAAATGTTTGTACACATAATATATGAGTATATGGACGTATGGTAGGTGGCGAACGTACACATATCAAAAATACGATTTAACACGTGTAAAAGCGATAAATGCACGTATGGAATTAGTAAATATTATATACGATAATTCATCGAAGTCTTTTCAACACGCATCGTAAAATCGTTCAGGATTTTTTTTTAAATATCGAGAATGCACAAAATTATAATACTTTTATTCTTACACTTAATTCTAGTTTAAGGGTGCTTCTAAAATGTTTTTGGAGCTAAATAAAATGCCTTTAAAAGAACAAAGGTCTCCCAGTTCTCGGTATTCTGGGTTTACGGGTTACCTATATTATGCTTCAATTTCGATAGTCGATAATTTTTTATATGTTATAATTTAAATTCAGTATCTAATTAAAATAATTATACAATTACTAAAATGTAAGGAGCTAACGATTTCGGGGCTAAAACCCGTTAGTTCATCCACTTCCTTCTCGAGTGCGCTCTTGTTTTAGTTTAATCGAATTACCTATAAGTACTCAAAACACTATAAAAACAATTCAAAGGAATCTAAGATCATGCCGGGACTAGGCTATGATTTCAATAGGGGTTTTTGGGTATCGTCCAGGATCAGATTCATTCCACAAATTCTTTTGAGTTTTTATATTACACTTTAAATTAATCTAAATTTTCTCTCCAGTTTACTCTTTAAAAAAATATGATTGTTTTTTATACCAATACAAAAAAATAATTTGAATTCTTTTTTTATTATATTTAAATTTTCTAAAATACCATAACTGTACAAATGTATAATATAAGTATAGGTCTACTTTACAGTAGTTATTATAAAATGAGAATAAAAAACACCGTTCGGTTTTGGCTTATAATTCGTATTTATTCGTATAGGCATGTTTAAAATGATTTAGTCGCTTTTGCCCAGTAGCTTGGTCTTAATCGTTCTTCAATAATAACGACATTAATAATGATCGTCATAATTATACCACAAGATCTCTTCGGGGGGTGTTCTGCGCGGACCACACACCGTGGCTACGGCAACGACCACTATACACATGACGGACGCGCGCGATCTTTCTTTCTCTTCTTCTTCTCCGTCATCACTTGAATCGCCTAAGCATATGCACACGAACACAATCCTTCGATAACTCGAGAACACTCGTCCAAGTACGCGCGATATAGGTACCTCACAACGAGATGGGAACTCCCAAATCGTCAATGCAAACGTAACGTGTGTACAATATATTAAATAGTAAATACCACGTGATTTATTATATTGCATTTTATCTACATGAAATATAAAATATTCGGTATAGATATTGTTGATTTTAGGATCTTAAATTTAAATTCATTGAAAGTGAAAATTATTTTCTTAGCATTTTAAAATATGAAAATATATATTTATAGTGTCTCATGTCATAATTACAATACTCAGTGTAATATTAATATTAATAATAATCAAAGATAGTAAGTAAAACTAATAAAGTATTTGGATAATAAATCAATAAATATTAATACTATTAATATTATTAATACAATTTTAAATTTCAATTATAAATCCAATTTTAATAGTTTTAAAATCTACAAAAATATCTTATTAATGTTTGCTATAATATTGTAATTTTATGATCATGTTAAACATACATCCAAATTACACTTGCAATTTTTTTAAAACTAAAATTTTAAATTTCATTGTTTATTATAATTTATAATTATTCATTTTTTTTTTCTAATTATGCTTTCTTTTCTTGAGTAAAAGCGTAGAACCATAAAATTTTGAGGATATATTATGTTTTTTACTTATTATAAATCAAATTGTGTATATTTTGTAAAATGTTTAATAGTATAATAAATTTGTTATTATTATTATTATTATTATATGCTGTACACATTCTAGGTATATATCTAGTTTAATGATCGTTAGATACCTTGTTTAAAGTTATGGTACTTTAGATATTTGCTTGTATCGCATATTCGATTACGTATTACTAAATACATATTATTTAAATTTCAATGTATACTCAACAATATTGCAATCGAGTGGTACTTACAGTGGCGTGCTCGTCTTTTTTGAAAGGGAGGATATGAAATTTTTAACTATTCGTAGACCACGTTATGATGCGGTAAATATACTTCAATTACCATTTATTTTTTTACCGGCAAGAGTAACCCAAAAGAGGGGATATATACACCCTCATCTCCCCCACGAGCACACTCATGATACAAAGTATCTTTTAAAAGTATCATCTCCGAAATATTTAACTTCAGTATACACTATATGGTAGTAAATGGTTTTTACTACTTATCGTACTCTATCAGCTTCTTTTCGCCGGGAATATTGCCTAATTTTATTTAGGAATTTCGGATACTTACAATCATTTATCAATGTTTGTGATTTGTTTGATTATATTATATATATATATATATATATTTTAAATTAGTAGTTATTTGTTGAAACGGTTGGACAATATATAGTTATGGATACATACTAATACAAATACTCAAGGAAAAGGAATATAAACTATCATCAATAAAATCAATAAAATAATACAATTTCTTAATACTCAGACAATAGTCAGAAAAACGTTAGGAACTAAGACCGAGAAAAGAAATTGGCAAAAGAACAAAGAAAAAAACTTTCTGAAATACCAAATTTGCCTAGTCAAAATTGATGAAAATAAAACTGAATTTTAATTGTTATTAATTAAGTTTCCAATGATAATAAAAAGTTTTTTTTGGTATTCGCATAAATTTTTTGAGCTATTGATAACAATTGTATCTGAAAAACTTCCACAAAAAATTTTAGATCAATAATTAAAACAAACTAACCAGCGAATAATGATATCGTTTAAATGAAGGATATGTAGGAAAATCAACAAAAAAAAAGAAATTAAAAAAATATTTCGTGCCTTTTTTTTTAACAAGTTAATGCTAATTTTCAAATCCTTTTAACATTTTTAATTTTTAACAATAAAATAATTTGCAAATTTTCGATATATTGATGATTTTTTACAAAACATTAACTATAATTAATGCTTATTAAAAAAATCGTGCTTGTGTATCTTTAATATTTTTCAACTTAGGAGAAACCTTACTTCAAATGTTCAAGCTTTTTGATCCAGCGAAAAGGATTTTATCGAAATTTATAGAGTAAAAACTAAAAAAAAAATCAAAAATTTCTTATACCTACAATTAGCTCAAAAAAAAAAAATAAAAATAAAAATATATTGAAAATGTTATGGCGTATAGACGTTTTTAAAAACTATTGGAAATTTTCAAAAACGACCTCTCGAAAAAACACACATCGTTGTAAAATCAATACATCCATTGCTCTGCTCAGAACCTAAAATAAAGAAACGAAACGAATAAAACCTCCGGCAAACAACAGTTCTTATCGCCAATGATATATTACACAGGTAGTATATACGTCTACGACACTTTTAAATAATTATTGCTCCGAGCCGGTTCTATACTGCGCGTTACCGACGCGCTTTAGGTGGGTACTTCGTTCAGTGTCCCATGGACAACAATGCACGATAGGAGAACGGCCGTGTGTGCATACCTATATAGATAATAATATATAAACAATATAAGAAGGTTTAATGCGGCAAACGCGCGTGTGGTGAACAGTTTTGTTCGCGTGTGAATATTATCATTTGTGTTATTCGTATACAATATAGATATATTAATATAATACACTGTATTATACTATTGTACGCGGGCACCAATAATATTAAAATGTGCGTTATCAGCGGCGCGATATGGATGACCGTCCGATAGAGATGAGTAGGATTATACGATATACGGCCGGCCCCGGGGCGTGCCGTCGCGCCTGTGTACGCGTATTATTGTTATTAAAGCGCACTCCACACGCCGCCGAGTCGATCTTACGGTTGCACGTACCGAGGAGACCGAGTTCGGACTTCGCATCGTCTCTCTCGGCGGACGACGTGTTTGCGCACCAGCGCACCAATGTCGTGCGTTTAATGCTCACTTTTATAATATAACGTTCTCTGCAACTCAACGCGGAACAATCGTACGGGCGCACATGGACTACACCCCTCCGCGGTTTAGACGCACGCGCGTATAGATCACATAATGCATCGTTTCATACGGCAATAACAATAATAATATATTATAATTTCCGTGTTTAGGCCTCCACGCGGAGACACTGTCATCGACCTATTGTTTTTTTCTCCTTATCCCTATTCGCTATTCGACGCGTCTGCGTGTGTGTGCCACACATAATATTACAACGTACGTAGAAGTGTGCGGCGGAGGCCCGAGGTCGTCTTCAATTTCAATTAACCCCGTGGGAAGCGGCGGCGGCGGCGGCGCGCGTACGCATCACACTGCGATGATCATAGTCGCACGCCACGGCTATTAGGAGAAGACAATGGGCCCAGCCGGTGAAAACGCCGTACGCGGAGAAAGAAATTACAAAAAAAGAACGATCTACCCGGACGGGGTGGACGAAATGAGAAAAAAATCGTCACGTACATTAATAGTATATACGCTCTCTGCGTATGTCGAGTGTGTGTGTGTGTGTGTGTGTGTGTGTGTGCGTGTGCGGTTTGTGACGATACGCGCGGAATAGATAATCGCACGCGAGTTATGTACGAGTTGTTACGTGTATTTTTGTATTTGTACGATAAACTTGCGTACGTTGTACGAACATAATGCACGCCGTCTACATAATATTGTTGTGATAATATTATACGGTTGTCGACGGTTTTGGGGTGGAAAAAAAGAAAATACCAAGAACGAGTAGGTACCTACCTACCTACATAATTCTTTCATGTCGTCGGCCACATCGTGGGCTTAGATCCTCTAAGCACGTCGCACGTGATCACTTTTCGAAAATCTCGTCAAAGAAGCCGCCGACGCTTTGCCGTATAAAATATAACACGCGCATATACCGCAGTACATATGACGATGGAATTCGTTATATCCGTTGTAAAGATTTTGTAGCTCGAAAGAACTTTAAAAAATTACTTAATACAATACTTCCTAAATCATAAGCAGAAAAAATCCTCAAAAGTGCTAAAAATTATATTCAAAAATCAAAAAAAAAAAAAACGTTTTAGAACGAAGACAATAATATTGTTCTATTGTTTGAATTTAATATATTATACGTATAGTATCATAGTCTATATAAATGGTGCACGTTACAGTTAAAAAAAATGCTAAATTATAAGATTTGCAACATTTGAAAATGCACGTTAATCAAACATTATTTTGAAATCGTATAAATTATAATTGGATAACGATAAGCGATCGATCTATAAATGTCTAAAAACGTAAGTACATATACTTTAAAAGTTTAAAATATTATTAGTTTTTGTTTTTAAAATAATTTATTGATGTATCGGATAAGAAATTCGGTTGTACCCATGATTTTCAAAACATTTTCGGTTCAGTTTCAAATCGATCGTAATACAAAATAATATAGCGAACAATTTACGGCAATATTATTATATTCTGCAGTATTGCATAACATTTAATATTATAGTACTGTATTTACCTATTATTATTTTATTTATGTCATCGATTTTTATCGAGTATCGTACCGAGGACGAATGATTTATAATACATAATGATATAGACGCGAGTAATTTGCCCGACCTATAGCGTATGTTAGTTGGACGGTCTTAACTATATACGCGACGCGATCAATCGTGTCAGATAAAATGAACGACGTCGTCGTCCGCATGAAAGACATAGAAATAAATTAATATAATGTCGCGACGACCTCTAGCTGCGGCGCAACACCGGTCGACGTGATATACCATACACGACGATGCGTTTTAAATTTTGATATTAAAACAGTAAAAATGAAACGTGGTTTTAGGTCAACGTTTTAATAATACACGCTGCAAGTGTATGGTAATCGCTAACAATAATATACGCATATGTAATATTATGTAAAACGTGTGTTTCACTGGGTATATGTTTGTTTCGTTGTGCAAAAGTCTAAACAATAATACATTACTAATATTATTACAAGTATATCTATGCACTAATAATCAATATAATATTTTTATTAACGACTTTTTAAGTATGAATTTCATGATTTTTAATACAAGTATAAAAATACACAAACCGATCAGTGAATGGCAGATACTTATAAGAAAAACAAAAAAAAAAAAATACTTTACCTTTCCTATGAAACGCACCAAATTAACGATAATTCAAAGCATCTATTTATGATTTTAACATAAACATTATTGTTATCTGGTTATCCATTTTTTACGGTAAGTTATATCCTAAAAAAAATGTTATCATACATTTTTTAACAAATTGTATGTAACTACATATATATAACGTGTGACTACTGCTTCCAATGTCTTTTTAATATCTTTTAAATCTATTTGTAAGCCCTGAGTAAAATATTTATTCTTTAAACACCATTATTACCAAATCATTTTTTTTTTTTTTTAACAAATATAGAAATAAATTAAAAATATACGGAAAACAAATGCAGCTTAATATTTCTGTTTAGTGATATCTGATGTCGACAGCCACGGAAATACATTTACAGCTGTCGAATTAGAAGCAAAGTTATAAATTGTAAATATTTAAAACTAATAGTTTGAAAAAAAAATGAATATATATAATAATTTCATGACGAGAAGCAGCTGACAATAATATTTATATACATTTTTACGTAATACATATATTTATCGATCCCCGTCGCATATACGTTATGTAAAATCACTATCGCGATTTAATGTCATCATTATTTTTGACGAGAAAATTGTCACACATTGATTTCTAAACAATTATAACATTCTTAGGTATATATTATTATTATATTCCGCAATTCATATTATTGGACTTGAATAACGATGTAGTCCTATATTTACATTTGTGTATTATTATAATATCATATTATATCACTGCCATTCCTAATTAGTTACATATAATACAATGCATAGCTCAGGGCCGCGAAACAGCTGGTTGCCGGACGCTGTCCCGCAACTTGTGAGATCCATTGCGCTGCAAAACTGGTCCAGCAAATGTCTGCCAAGGCGCCGGACCGCAGAAATAATAATAACTATTTCTTATTTTTATGACATTCGAGTGAAGCTGGGAGACGGGCAACACCGACCGGGCGGCAATTCGAACGGTTTCGCGAGGACTCGAAATTTATGTGTTACATTTTATTATGATTGTACCTCGTACCGTGCAATTTTCTTGTCATTAAACTATTAAAGTCTCTCGCGTGCGAACTATAATCGCGACGCGTATTTGTTTTCTCACCGCTAGCGCGCATTAATGATGGGTACACGTCCTCTCCGTAGTAGGTAGGCGGCGTTTGATGAATTATCGCGTCGGTTCTCGGACCGAGTGTACCTAATAATAATAGAAAGAAAAACGGCGTAATAACGACGATATTAATAATAATAATAATAAAAACCAAATGCGTATGCATATAGATAATATATATGTCGAGAACACACATTGTCGTGTAATATATAGCTCGGTCACGCGCATCTCTCGCGGACGCTGCACGTTCATATATTATAATATTCATATATTTTTGTAGATATGTCATACAAAATTATCAGTTCCAGGTGGTCCGGCTCGTCAAAACGACCGGGTGAAGTCGTGCGCCGGGGCTCCCGTGCGGCTGCGCGCGGTAGCTGTGCGGGCATGCAATATTTTTCGCTCGGAAATGACTTGTCGTATAATAATAATATAATACTTTTATCTGCATACAATATACCCGCCGTATGTATACCGGCTGATCGCCGTGAGACCGAACTTACGCGCTCGCGTGCTTCACCGCAGCGGCCGTGGTGCGTTTGCGCGCAATCGGGGGCGCTTCCCACGGTCGAAACTCTAGAGTGCGCGCGCCAGCTCGCGTGCAGAGGTACCTCGTCTGCGTACGTTATAGGTACGTTATTGTAACGATGTACGTGGCACAAAACATAAACCGTAATATATTGTAATTGTATACAACAACATCGCGGACGATCTGAGATGATGTCGCCGTACAAATACGCGATTGTTTTCCTTTAGCAAATCGACGACGGGTTATGTGTTTGTCTGATAACACGAGGTGCGTTGCATTATTGTAGCCTCTACCTTTGAAAATCGTACACAATCGATTTATGGTTTATCGCAAAACAATAATTTTAGTAGGTACCTACCGGCCTTTCGTGATTTGATTTGCAAAAAAAAAAAAAAAATTCTAATCAAACTAGCCGCACTGTTTATTTTTTTTTTTTGCATGTCGGATATTAGGCATCTGTATCCATTGACTCTGACAACCATTGAAACATTTTTATCGCCAGTTTGATCACAATATATTTTGTTATTATTTAGGGTATAACTAGATGACCGTTGACTGAGCGACATCTAAATTTTAGTGTAGTGGGATTAGGATTAGGTATTTATTAAATGTGTTTATATAATAGAAAAGTATTAAAAAGTTTTTTTCAAAAATATATGCTGCTTCATATTTAAAATTTAAATTTAATTTTATCGCATTTACTAATCATATATCGACAAAAACATATAATATCGTAAATGATAAAAAAAAAAGTCCAATTAAAAGGAAAAAAATTGTTTAAAATAAATATT
Source organism: Pentalonia nigronervosa (assembly GCA_014851325.1). Taxonomy (NCBI): domain Eukaryota; kingdom Metazoa; phylum Arthropoda; class Insecta; order Hemiptera; family Aphididae; genus Pentalonia; species Pentalonia nigronervosa. Next base: position 77,413 of record JACXSJ010000676.1, on the reverse strand, counting down.
TTTATACTACGAATTAGTCACAAATATGTCTTTTTTTTATTTTTGAATTTAGGTATAGATAATTGTAAAAAATGTTCAAGATTTAAAAATAAATTTCTATCATAATCATACCAATCATTTGAATCGGATGTTATATATAACGTAAATCATCGTCTATACCAAAAAATAATCGATTATCAGAACCTCGTATCCACTGTCATAATATACAAAATGCTAATTTTTATTTTTATACAAAGTACGCTGTCACCAGTAATATACTTGGTTTAGATAAACATTGAGATTTTAAGGATATGCTCGATTTTTGTAATTCTGCAATGTTCTTTTTTTCAGTACTTTAGTTATCCTAATATCAAATTATATATGCAATATACTTATAAACACATACATGCATACAAACAGTGGCACCCATCAGAAAAATAATATTTTAATTTCGACTTGTGAGGTTTTGCTACATAGCCATTGATGCATAATACCAAGTTAAATACGATCAAGAAATCGTATATACCTATATCACGTTCATAATGCATTATAACATATTACCGTGTTCATTGTCCTCTTAACATTAATCAATAGATTAATGTACCTATGTAATCGTGAAATAAACATTATTTACTTATCATGAATTATACTATTCGACCTAGTTTTACATTGCAGGTACATAGATATTATTGTTCGTATAACATTCGTTTGTAAATGTAAATGATTGGTTTCTAAACTGATTATCAGTGTTCAACTTTAAACAAGTCGTATAATTAAGACTTTATGTGGTGGTTTAAATGATATCTTAAGATAACATAATCGGGTTTTAAATGTATATTAATGGTAGTTAAAACAACATAAAAAAAAAAACGTGTTAACGTCCGTTTAAGGTACTTTTATCGGAAGACTTATCGTAATAACTATAACTTATAATATAAACACAAGTTTAATATATTTTCGATCTGACAATGTTGAATGCAAGGTTTTTAAATATACATAATATCGCAATATAAATACGTCGTGGTAAATGTTTATATTTCAGAGTATCTCGTTTTTTAATTCAATTAAAAACTGTTAATTTATTCGTTTCATATAACAAAGAAAACCTAATGTCATTAATATTCATTTCATATTCACTATCAGTTGGTAACTTTTTAATTTTTTAGTCAAATAATAAACTTAACTCGGGTTGTAATTATTAGTGTTACTTTTATTCCCATTTGATATACCTACAGTTAATCGTTTTCGAAAAGAATTTTTAGTATTAATAACTCGGTTATAAAATCAAAATAAATATCTGGTGACACGAAACATCGGTTATTCAAATCCAGTGAATAATAATATTGACCGGCTTTATGTTTATATCTACATTAATATTAACAGTGTACATTGGCTTGCCGGTCTGACACACACAAGGAGTAAAACCTTCGTGCACAATAATATTATCATTCGAATTTACGGTCACAGTGTGTTCTTCGTCGAACACCGCTTAATAATCATATGACCCGCGTGCATGTGCCGAATAACTTATGGTTTTTTTTTATAACGTTGTTAAAATATATTATATGTTTCCTACAAATCGATGTACTTTTATAACGCGGACGAGGGTGCACCTCAGTGGTGTACTCTTATTTTTGTGCAATCGTTTATGCGACGCGATCGACGTGTACGGAATATCGACGCATATCCAAAAAAAGTTTTCTAAAACTCTCGGAGACACAATTTTTCTATTATATGAGTGGAGCACGGCGCGACGGTCGTGGTTGACTATGGCAGTGTTCTGCAACAGACTCGGACGCAGTCTGGAGATTTCACCATTTAGTTTCGTCGACGAAGAAAAGATAAAAAAAAAAAAAAAAAATGCATCAATCAAACCTTCACGGCGGTGTTGTCGCGTATGGACATTCAATTATTAATGTAATCTGAACGCGATAACTTTGTGGACGAGGGGGGGGGGGTTAATAACGGACGACATAGCTATAATAATATCTCTTGACAATGCACGTCAAGATCGTGCCCACAATGATTTTGCGTCCGCGGCCGCAACAGTCGTCGCGAAATAGTATAGCGACGTCCTCGTCGAATGTATAAGGTATATAAGCACAATGTGTAATATATACGTATATGTATGATAAACAATGTAATATATATTATTATAAAACCTTAAACGCCGATAGATCGGCAATCGCTAGCGCATCGCACGATGATAGATCCGACGGGGTTCCAAATAAAACATATAATAATTCTGTCTCTAATGAATTCGATCTCTGATAACCTAATGAACGTCGTCGTCGTCGGTTAATCACGACATCGATGGAATCCATTAGGACTTGCGGTCAATTACGACGGCGGTGGTGCTCGCTTCCGGTTGTGTCACCCCTCCGACCACCACCGTGCCATACATCCTGCGCATTCCTACGGCGATAAACGTTCCGATTACGAATACGGATACGACAATGATCAGTGTTCCGACACTGAGTCGGTCGTTGCATATGTCATTATAATATTTTACCATCGTATGTGCACCGGGACAGCGTGATGTGGAGAAACGCGCGATTTAATGGTCGAGGGATCGCGACGCCACCGCGCCAATTATAACGATATTGCCATTGTATTTATTATTATTGGTAGTGGTGTATCGTTTATTGCGATTGCCAAACGGGGACATGGAAATATGGGAGGACGGAAAATTTTGGCATGGCCGGTTTCTGCTGCGCCACCTAGGGGTTGTATCTGTTTGGAATTGAACTAATCGGAGTACATTAACAACCAACAGTTTTTTATTCGAGTAATCTATGCGAACGTTGTTAACGTTAATAATCACCGTTGAATCTATAAGTCATCAATAATAGAGCTGGTACATTTATTTGAAGATTCATTGATGAAAAACAATATTAAATTTTATGTGTCATTTGGTCATATTATAATCTGGATTCTGATGTCCGACCACTATCAGCATATACAGTCGAATCCGCTCAATAGAGACGCCGGTTAATAAGGACAACCGCTTAATAGGGACAATTCTTCAATTATTGCGAAAACAAATGCATACTTGTAGGGTAAACGTTCGCCGCTTATCTGGGCCACGAATTCGGATAATTGGGACATTTTTATCGAGTATATTAAATAGATCAGTAGTTCGAAAATCGCGACCGACTCGCGTAATCGTTTATTAGATTAAATTTTTTCTTATCGTATGTTCACATGTGATGTATGTTAAATGTTATTTGGTGCATCACTGGTGTTATTTGTCGCGTGTATTAACGATGTCTCGTGTACGTAAAGATTTATCGCTCGCGCAAAAATTAGAAATTCTCGACAAAATTAAATTACAGCCACTAGGCTGTAGTAATCGTCGTCTTTCGGAAATTTTAGGAATACCGAAATCAACAATCGCACGAATTCAACAAAATTTAAATAAAGTCAATAATAAAACATTTTCAAAAAATTTATGTGTATGTTCATTTTTGTATTTCGGCTTATTGGGACAAAATAACGTGCAACCGATGTGTCCCAATAAAGCGGATTCGACTGTAATATAATAATGTCGACGTGACAGTGCATATTTTATTATTATATCAACGTGGGCACTATATATTACGTGCGTATACGTATATCCGAGCCCTGCCGGAACTCGTCGGGTCGGCGTGATGCCTGCAGAGGACAAGGAGATGTCTCGTACGGTACCACCACCAACCATAACGATCGTCTTGGGTACAGTATTATATTAATGGTATATTAAACCCGCGTATAAGTTATTATACAGTTTCCCGACCACACGTCAATATTATTATTTGCGTATACGCGCAGAGCGGTGTCTCACGAAGAATGAACAATTTTACACGGGCATTAGGTACGTTTAAATATTTTAAACGTATTTTTAACCTAACCCCATACCGTGTGCATTATTTAAACGATTCCGCAAGCGCTTCGTGGCAAAAAAAAAAATGTATAAAATAAAGAGAAATAAAAAGAAAATCTACACACTCGCGCGGCTCTTGGACGTATACTCGTACACTATATATATATAATTTATACATTATACCTCGGACGACCGTCATCGGATAGATTGTTACGCACTCGGGTCTGTCATCAATCGGCGGCTCGCGAGCGGCTACTTTCATTTCGTGTGTACGGATTTGGGCATCGTTTCGCCAACCAGTTCGATGATGGGGTCGTACGTACATAATACGCCGCCGCCGCCGCCGCGCGTACTTACCGAGCCGATGTGTGTGTATATATATATATGAATGTACGTACGTCGTACGTATATAATATAATACACGACAACAACAAATTCCTTACACAATTCGAGTTCCACATTTAGCAACGCGCGCCGAGCGTATATTTTATACACACTCACACACATATATTAATGTTTAATACGACTGCATATAATATATACCTAGGACGGTTTTTTTTTTATTTATTTATCATTATTATTATTATTTGTAATTTTTTTCCCACTCTCATAGGGCATACGTATAATATATATATATATATATTATATTATTATGTATAGGTATCACGCCGCACGTTATTATTATTTTATATTCTCTTATTACTCTTGCTTCAAGTCGCGTCGCCACCCCGTCCACCCCTCCGCGCGCGCAACCGCCGCATATCATATACATACGTATGTACCTACGTGCACTGATTCGCGAATCATTTTGGCATTCTGTGTGCACGCAGTTAATCGTTTTTTCGACCGTTCGTACTCTGGCGTCCCGAAACCACGTCCATTATTTTACGACAACTGGTCACCTGCGCATTAATATAATATATTAATATATATATATATATATATATAAGTATACATATATGGGGTCCGGCTATTGTATATCTGTAAAAATCATCGTACTCTACTCGCGTCTCCCGTTTTTTTCGTCCGCCAACGATGACCACGTTTTCGAAAGTCCGTCATCGTGTGGCCGTCGGGGTTTTTCAACCGAATCTCGGTACGCTCCTGCCAGACATATATAATAAAATATACGAAACAATCAGTTGAACCGATTATTCCGTACACGTCTTGTACGACCCATATTATAGTGCGTGTGCGTTATTAGGTATACCTCGTGTGAACTTAAGTTTTATAACACATCGTTTTGTTAGTCGTTCGGTATTTTTGCGCCGCTTATTCAAGTACATTTTAGCATTAGTACAATAATTATACAGTCGAGTGAGTGTCTACAACTGACGAGAATGCGTATGGCATTCCTTACTAGCCTCCCGCGGAATTTCGGCCAGAGATGAAAAATTAAGTTTTAAACTCGTCCGTCTATTATTTTTTGAGAAACAAAACAACAAAAAAAAAAAAATAAAATAAAACACGCGTTAGGTCGGTGAACTCGTCCTGGCGCCTGCAGTATGGGTTGCGGTTAATTGCGCGCAAGCACGTCGCTGCTGCTGCGTTGTTGCTGACGCTATTATACTGCAGCACTAACCGGGCCCATAAGCTACCGCTCGCGTCGTAAGTCTGTTGCCGTCGCCGCCTCACACGCACGCATTAAAATAACGTATAGAAGCGTTTTGTTTACATTTTCACCGTCACTGTCACAAAACCGCGGCGGTAATCGCCACTGCCGCTACGTATTATTATGTATACAATGGGTAAAACAAAAAAAGATCTACGCGCCACACACATAAATCGTTGCATCTTATTATGTGTTGTGTATTACGAGCGCCGGGCATTGTTTCGGAGGCAAACACAATTACTGTGTGTAAGGTACCTTACACACACGCACACACACACACCACCGCAAGAACGATATACTTTCGTATTTTTTTTCACCGGTCGTTTCCAATTATAAAAAAAGCGACCACGTGCCAAATGGAAAAACTCTTTGGGAGGCGACTCGCGTACGGTGTCAGTATATATTATAAACCAACGAACGTGTAAAAATACCGAAACGTTGCACGTGTGTTGGTCTTAGTGTTGGTCGTCGTTAATCTGCATGACTTTGTGCCAGAGCACATAATAGACTCAAACCCACAATTAGTGAGAGAGACGAAACGATATTGCGCGGGGAGACGCGTGGCGCTCGCGGTTCGCCTTGTCTCGGCATAAGACAGTACATGTGATGTACCCATACAATTTAATATACAGAATGTGAGTACCTACAAGCTACCGCCGCCGCCGCCGCTACTCGTCTTTGGCGGCGCTCGTGCGCGTGACTTGGAAGTCGGCCAAAAATGTCGCTTTTGGCTTAATTCAAATGACTTTGCAACCGCGCGGCGGCAAAACGTGTCGATAAAATGTCCATAAAACGTCCACGTACGCGCGTTTAAATCGCACACGGTTTTCGCATGATCGGAATGCCGCCGCCGTCGTCACCGATCGATTATAGCCGTACGCACGGGAATTTGCATTTCCGCACGGCGGGCCTACAATATAATATTATATATTATTTGCATGCACCTATACCACCGGGTCGTGACCGGATCGATAGCTGCGGGAAAAGGACGAGCAATCACCGCGGCGAGACGAAAAACAACAGAAAAGAAAGTCAGCGACGGAAAAATAAAAAGTTATCTTGATTTTTCGGACCGCCGCCACCGGTCGTTTGGCTGCAATCGCGTCAGCTGCGGATGTGGTGCCCCGTATCACACACGACTACTTTATACGTCAGACTCGCTGTACCTATCTATAGGAACGCATTGCAGTTTGTACGCGTGGCACGAGATAAGAATAAAGCGAGAGAAAAAAAACTCGTCACCCCGATTTCATGTCTATCAACGCGCCGGCAATATATCATTGATCTGTAACAGCTAGACTAGTCTTGCAGCAAAGCTTTGATCCAAAGACGTTTTCAAGAGAAACAATAAAACAGTGTACAGACACGTTTGTCGTTCTAGACATCGACTGAGAGTATTACCAATGGTACCTACGGATTATAAGTCGACTGGCAGTGTCGATTTGAACGGAGAATGTTGATTTCGTTCGTGATTAGAGAGGAAAATATTAAACCTATACTGGATTCTCGATATATATATATACGTCCGTACACAACATTTACACCATACGTATTTTATTATTATACATCATACAGCGAGATTAGGTAAAGTGAGATTATTAATAACGTAGAATGTCTTACCATACAATGGGGCTCCCTGTTGAGACTCGTTTTGTACGCTTCCGAGTCCGACCACTGTGACCGCGAGAACGACAGAAAACGTTTAGCATTGTCACCACAACAGTATAATAAATATCTAGACAATAGAACGGGAAGATGGAATTATTTATTGTTAGCTTTAAGCCAATAAGGTTAAGTCATAAAATTATTGTAGTACTTATATTGGCTTCCACTTTATTGTGCTGTGGGTTTACTGAAAAAACGACGAACTAACACTACGCCCAATTACGCACATTTAACTAATAAGTTAAATGTATACCCCGGTTAAATTATTCCAAAAATAAAATATTAATTTTAGTGAAAAACAAAAAGATAGTCGGGTGTTGCAGTAGTTATTCAACAAATCGAACTTTCTAAGAGGTTATCGAATAACGTTGGCATATACGAGCACTTACTATATATAAAGCTCTATCCTATATATAATAAGTGCAAACCTACAAAATAATAATTATATAATTTTTACAGACTCCATGAGTACTTTATCAAGCCTTATGAATAATAATAACGATAATGTTATCGTTAATAAAATATTAAACCTAACGTATAAATTTAATAATAAAATAATTTTCTCATGAATTCCCGGGCACTGCGAAATCATTGGTGTAATGAAAGAGCGGACGAAGAAAAAGCTAATAACCTACATCAACAGCTCTGGAATACAAACTCAAATAAAGATCTAAAAAAAAAATTTATTTACATCCTATTTAAAAATAAATGGCAAAATGAATACAAAATTAAACGAAATCAAAAGAACAACCAAAAAATGGAACAATCCTAAATCCCTCGAACGAAGAGATGAAATCATACTAAATCGCCTCAGGATAGGCCATACACACTATAAACATACCCATCTAATAAAAAAAGAATCACCAAGAATACTTCAAACATGTGGTTATCCAACTCCTATCAAACATATTATCACAGAATGTAGAGACACAAGAGTTTTGACAAAAGTTCGACATACTTAAGCACTTTCACGACGCACTTGGCCCCGACGAAGACAACATTCAAAAAAATTTATTATTCACAAAACATATTAACTTGTACAATTTAATTTAAGCAATTTAAGTATCGAACAAGCCAATGATCCAGTTATCGAAGCATTCACCTATAATAATAATAAAAAAAAAAAAGATAGTGAAACATTTCGTAAAATAATAATTATTAATTAATAATGTAAATCAATCTTCCTTCGTGGATGGTGAAGTATACGAGCGGTCTGGTTAGGATTTCTTAGAATAATATACACAATTAAGATCTGTTTATTTACAAGTTACAAACTTTAATTTATTTTGTTTATGACATATATATATATATATATATATACGTTTAATTTTTTGTTTCATTCTCGTTGACCTATATTTTATTTTTGAATAACTATTTAGTTGATCAACAAAAATCTCGAGATTATTTTCTGACAAAAAAAGAGTTATATGTCGATAGGCAGTATAGTTAATGGGACATCATAATATAAATATAATAGTTGCAATATTATAACATGATAATATCATGCAAATATTTTATTTATTAAAAATACTATACTAACTTACACACGGCCCACAAATGCGTAATTGTGTAATACCAAAATTAGCGACCGAGATGTATGGTTCAAAATCACATCAGAAAATATGTAACTAAAAATAATAAACATTATTTTCATGAATTTAATTACCTATTAAGCATCATACCAATTTTTAACTCTTGTTATCTGTAACATTCTTTTGACTTGGGAAATGTAAAGGAAATTGAAATAGGTTTAATCTATATGTCTATATGAGATCCTACTCCTCAAAAAAATAAAAATATCAAAAAATAATAAATAATGATTTGAATAATTTATTAAATCTAAGAAAATCTGTCAGCGGTTGAAAATGTATTTGCATTGTACACTCTTATGATAAAGTGTAGAAAAATGTATATATCGTTTAAATCTAGACGAAAATGACTAATGTCTGCCGATATAGGTAGTAGGTAGCTTAATGTACCTACATATAATATTATATAAAAGGGACAGGGACGATAGCAAAAAAAGTTTTTCCAGAAATATTTTCTCGGCTCCTTTGCACTAGCATTACGCCGCTATAGTCGTCGGGTGTCGTGGATCCATATATATACACCATAATAATAATATATAATATAATAAAAACCGATAATACGCCACTCGGCCAAAAGACAATGCTCGGTGTCACTATATATATATATATATATATACGACTGTACATAATATAATATAAGAGGCACCTATATATAATAATATACTGTCCCCGGGCCAGTTTTAAATCACTCGATATCGCGCGGTGGCGGCGGTCGACCAATTATTTTTCGCTCGTTGTCGGCGTGCAAAAAGAAGAAGACGGCGGCAGTGGCGGCAGTATAATCGACCGGTATCGTACTCGGCTCTCTCAGCCGACGATCGATGCAGGAGATTATGGCGCACGCGCACACGCACGCACACGCGTATATTATTGAAAATTATATAAGCGCAATGCCTGAACGGACGAGGACGAATGCGTTTGCGGCGCGACACACAACGCACCGCCTTAGCCGATATGTATGAAAAATGACTGCCAGTCTTGCTATGTATAATATCTACTTACTTATTATGTGTGTGTAAAGTGTGATATACGTATCGACACAGTATACATTCGATATTCCTCGTGGATGTAAGTCGTAGAGATTGATTATATGGTCGGGACCGACCTCGAAAAAATGATGTATCCTACAACCAACCTGATACGAGTTTCTTTGGAAAAACAATTTTATCTACGTCATAATATATTATACAATAATATATGTGTGTGTCTGTAGTTAGATATAGGTATACCTATATAATATTATTAAAGTATACAATATACTATAACGATAATATATTTTCTTTAATACGCGGCTTCTATGTGTTTCTTAATAATTAATATGTGATATTTCACAAACTAAATGTTACAGTTGAAATATCCCAAAAAAGTTGTCTCAAACATGTATAATACATTATTTTATTATCATGAAAACACGATAATTTATAGGCGACAATGTGACATTATGAAACCGGTCAGAAAATATAATCGTTCTTAATTTGAATTTATCATATATGGTTAAATAAAATTATAATTGTTAACCTAATTTGAACTAAACAATCATACTATGCATACTGATCCAGTGTACCAATATAGGCATTATACTACAAACTCATATAATAGTATGTATCGTATTAAGCATAAATATATAACGCCTGCTGCTGTCGAATATATGATGCATTATACAAAATATTGTAATATAGATAGTAGGCGCGCGGTTTTTACTGAAACAATAAAATCCATTATTATTTATATGCGTATAAACTGCGCACGAGATAGACACACTACAATGTAATAATAATCATACAGTCATGCCGGTGTAATTTGCGTCCCGCGATGAAGTTATGTTTTAAGGCGTTAAATGCACGGTCGTTAAAGTCTCCGGCCGCCTAATATTGAGATTTCGCATAATAATAACTATTAAGTTTATAATTATATTATACTCTTATTGAACACGATAGTACAACAAATTTGTAGATGGGTATCATATTAGTAGGTTCCGACTTCCATAATTATGTAAATACCTAATACCTATATACAATGAAGCCCAGAATTTGAATGTCTCTACCGATCATTCTATATTCCGAGAGGCTGTTTTATTTGTTGTGCGCCCTGCAGTCGGCCTTAAGGTACTATAAGCAAACTACAATCACTTAAAACACCACACTCCGGTTTAAAAGTGAATGTGATTTTATTATTTGTATTTTTGTACATAATTATTTCTTTATTAAAGAAACCGATTTTTTGTTGTACTTGATATTTACTTAAAAAGTAACGCATATTATTATGAATCTAAATCAAGATACGCATTGCGCCGGGAGAACAACGCTTGATCCGATCAATTAGGTGCGGGAATTAGTCATCAGTATATAATATACGTCGATCAAAACGCTACTCCGGGAGAGGCGGATGTCGAACCACGGAGTACACAAAAATATAAAATGTTATTATAAATATTTACCTGCCACCAGTGTTTTCTGCCTAACGCAGAAACGCCAAACAGACGAATTCACCTCGGTCGAACAGTTTGTGACGCTGCAGTTACACAAATATATTACGTTATATAGGTCGACGGCACAATAATAATAATATACTTTACTTCGACAACAATCGGCCTAGCTACAGTAATCGGTCATATTATACGCGCGCGTGAGCTGCGGACAGGGAAACGCATAATAATATACGGTCTCCTGCGTATATATTATCGTTAACGCCAGCCGCCGCCGTCGTCGTACGCATCTTGTAACAGTCCACGAACAATACGATCTACTACATTTATATGCTACAATAATAATAATAATAATGATAATATACAATTTAACGTGTAATAAAATGACGCACTATTACGCGATGACGACGGTGCCGGCGAGTGTTCGTTTAATGCGTTTTATTCGCGCGTTTGTCGGGGGGGGGGGTACATATACTTATGTCGCCCAGATAATAATAATCACGATATATACCTACCAGACGAGGAGAATATCGTACTACCACTGGTTAGGCGCGTATCTACTGTTTATATATTTTATACACCCGTACCCATGCTATAATATAATACGCGCGTATCATTTATTTCTCCGCGGGACGACTCTTCGGACATAATAATAATATAATATATTATATGTATATAATAGCGCGCGCCCGCCCTCGTCGTTTGGCAGCACAATGGCCCGGGCGGCCTGTATGGGTACCGCTGCACTGGCCGTTTCGCGCGATTTAATATATTATTATTATTATTATGTAGATCGAACGTACGCGGGAATACTATATGCCGCCATCGCGCTTGGATCCGACGATCGTTATTAGTACGTATGAATGTATATTGCATACACGATATACAGCTATTATTATACTACAACATATGCCTATTAGATACTCATAATATATTATGGACGACGACGATAACATCGTCCTCTTCAGAGTATAGTACAGATACCGAAACCACCTAATGTTTACATGTTAAGTATCCTTGACAGTTTTGTTGGAGAAAGCGTAATTTTATAAAATACTTTCGTTTTTTTTTTTTTTTTTTTTTGACTAATAAAAAAAAAAGTGTAATATATTTAAGGCGTCTGTTATCGTTTTCGCGAAGCCCGAATGAAAAGTCCGGACTCATTTTTTTTAGTGTCAGACAAAATGTCCAAAAATACAAAATATATTATTCGCAAAATTTAAATTTAAAAAGAGTAATTCATTTTCTTATACAGTACTATATTTGATTATTGTTCTTTATAGCTACTTATAGTTAACAAATATTATTAAAATGTATTTAGTCAATACATACATCGATCACACTACTTTTTGTACTTGACAATTACAATTTTATAGGTATAAGAAATAATTGTCAAATAAAATACCTACCTATTAAATAAGAAAATAAATATATATTTTATAAATAATAATTTATATTTTTGAACTTTTAATCTAACAATGAAAATGTGATCGAACTTTTTGTCCAACGGTAAAAAATATGAGCCCGTACTTTTTTGAAAATGAACTTTTTGTTCTCATGACCGATTACCCGTTTTCGCATCGTCTGTTTACTTGTGTCAAAATATCGTACATTATTTGTGCATTGACATATCGAACAATATAAGGGCATAAAAACAATGGGTAAACAATTAAAAATAAATTGGGTTATTTCAATATCGTCGTATTGTCATTAGCTGATTACCTACACACGATATTATTGTAATGGACATATATTTTTTAACAGAAGAGTGTTCTACCTTTGTTCGGCAAGAGAACGCGCCGATTCTGCGCATTACCCTGCGTAATCCTGCCATCGAAATACGAACCTTTTGGTGAGGTACCGCGGAGAGAGGGGGTGCCCAGAAGAACCAATTTTCGTCGGCCTGTGGCGTGTTCTTTCGCTGAACAGATTATATACAATATTTGAAAATTGAATATTACGATGTCACAGAATGATCTAGTAAAAGAAAATTATCGTCATCGTTGAAGAAAATAAAAAAATAGATAACGACCAAATTTGGACGCTCTGAGAATATAATCAATCGAAAATGATATTACAGCAAGCCTAAGTTTAAAAAAGTTTTCAGAACTGTAGAAAATGAAACAATGTTTGTAATCACTTGAATAAAATCTGAATTGAAAACAATTAGTTTTACACGCAGATTGTTTTTTTAAAAAAAACGTTTACTTTTTAATTTGTAAAGTTTTAATATAAATATTACGTTTTGAGCGTACTTAAAAATATAAAGTGTTATACTTGTAACATTAAATAATATTGCTTTTAACAATAAAATTGTATTTAATGATTTAGGGGCCCAACGTTTAAAATTGTATTAGGCTTACGAATTGGTAAATTAGGGCCTGGCGATGTGCGTAACATTTTAACTGCACGCTTTTAACGGCGCGCTCTGCACACCCGTTTTTGCGGCACTAATGAAGTGCAAATGATATACGGTCCTCTCGACTACAAATTTACTTTATAATTATTCTCTTGTTGTCCTGGTTTTTGTACATGATTGTGATGTTTTATTTTTTATGATTTGTTTGTATATCTGCAATGGATTGGCACATCGGTGAATCGTGAACTTTCCCGACGGTCTGGTCTTCGTCTTGGTGACATTACTAGTATTTCATGACAAACATTTTTTATTGGAAGTAAGGTGCTTTTAAAAGAGAGCTCAGCTAGTGCCAGATGTTTTAAACGTTAACTCGTTGAAATAAATAATAATCATAACACGTTTCCTCGCGAGTGTTTACTCAAACAGCGACCACGTGGAACCTAGCTCGGTCGAAACCACCCTGCTGACGACGTGTGTGCAACCTGGAATTAAATATTAATTTGCCAAACGCGAGTCGTTCAAATGACAATGACAGAGATTTTTGTTTGCCGTAAGTCATGAGCGAGTGTTTATTTTCTACCGCGAACACGTTTCGGCTGTAATATTTAATAACGCACACTCGTACATATCGGACGACCGTCCCACCCGCATATTGTGTAGGTACTTCCGAATGGCAATATTATAGTAACAGTATAATGATCGCTGCGGAGGCGTGTCGGATCGCCTGGTTTTCGCGGTGGTCGGTGACGAGACTTTTACTCTCGCCGCGAACGTGTACTTAGCTATTATAATTTATAGTTTTATGTTTTATAATATAATACACTCAATCCGTTTGCGTAATGACTCGAGTCGACCGGAAATGGGTGCCGGTGAATTTTTGGCATACCTGTCGGCGGCCAAATAAGACACAACATTATATTATGTGTAGATATACCTATATAATATACTTAACGACTCGTTGCCCGGAGAGTGCGCGTTAACATTAATATACCTATCAGTTTATTATATAGGTTGGTTTTGAGCTGCAGGTCTTTCACTTTTCACCGTTCAACTCCGGTGCATTGATCGATCGTTTCTTTTGAATAATCGGTATTTTTCGCCACTTATGCGTCGACACGTTTCAGCCATAGAACGGACGTCAAGAGGCCCGACAAATTTATAAGCTATAATATTACCGTAATATTATTATAATATACAGGGTGTTTAGAATAATATATTACTTTATACTATGATATATGTTCCGTTGATGCGGTGGTCAATTTCGAGAAGCTCGGCGTATGTATGACGATGTGCGCATGATTAATCAGCGTCTGCAAATATTTGTGGTCCTTTCCGGTTCGTTTCGTGTGCAAAATACTCGTATCGTTGCAGATTTCACAACGACCCGCGAGCACTAGCGATGACGTAAACCACCGTTTTATTTAGGGTATTATTAAATCATTAAGTATAAGTATTATACTGATTGAGAGTGAGTTAAAAATGATAAACATATGTATAAAATCATATCATAATTAGATACCTAAGAATCAGTATACAGTTCATATGAAATCGCATGGAACCCTGTTAAACTATATGCATGAAAAAAAAAATATATATATAATCTGAATAATAATAAAAAAAAAATGCTATAAATACAGATTGTAAAGTCAAAGCTTTGTAAAAAAAAACTTCGAATAAAATGCAAGGTTAACTTGTTGAAACATATTTAGTGTTATTTTAAATTGTAATTATACTACAGTATAATAAATTATCGTATACAGGGCGATTCAAAATTTATGTTATTGCAATTTTATTATATAAGGGGGGGGGGGTAAACTAATTCAAATGGGAACCTATACTCTTTTTACAAACATAAAAAGATGTTTTTACGATACGTTTTAGTGCATGGGCAATATTAAGTAATTCAAAACTCTATATGTGTGAGAGCTATTTAAAGTTTTAGAAATTGCGTTTTAATCGCAAGCCGGCAAATATTATTGTTATCATCACTTATCATACAATGTGCCGCTTCCACAAAATCACACAAGTAATAACAATGATTATAATACGCCTGCAGTTGTTGTATAAGCGCAAAAACTACTTACATATATGTTTAAAAATGGCGAAAAAAGTTATTAATTAAAGATTGTATTATACACTTTTAATTTAATTAAAAATGTTCTTACGTCAATATAATTCGTACTTTAATTTCTTTAAAATGGTAAAAAAAAACTTAAGTATACTACCTAATAACCTAACCTAACCTAACCTACTGACTCACTATCCGATAAAGATAACACGCCGATTCTGTGCATCCCCACACGTCGCCCTGCCATTGAAACCGGTTCCTTCATTGGCAGGGTGTCACACGGAAATGAGCAAAAGAATCGATTTTCGTCGGTGTGCGGCGCGTTCTCTCTCCGAACAGAGTATAAATACAATGTATGCGGGAATAATTGGAGAGACCTAGCTGGAATATTTTACTATTATTATTATACCACAGAAGAAAAGTAACATTTAAACACATCACTGCCCGAAATTCTCACAGTCAACGTCTATCCTAAACCATTTGACCACAATGGAAATATCACTTGGAGAACACAATACACATCAAATTCATCATTTTTTCAAAGCCACCGGATACTTTTCCAAAATCTAATTATAGGTAGCACATAAAAAAAAATTTATTCTACAATCTATTTCTGTTATACTAATTTCAAGTAACGCAAATTCCAATACTACTATTAAATGTAATACAATGTATTACTGTAAACATAAGCTAATAACCTAGTTGTTGAAGCCTTTATTCCAAAATAAAAAAAAAGAAAAGAAAAGTAACGCAATACCATAGTAAAACATGTATAGTTTTCTTCTGGTTCAGAATATTATCATAGAAAATAGTATTATTGAAGTATACAATCGTAAGTCAATGTAAGACAATTTACCTCAAGTAAAGATGTAAGTAGCGCACTGTTGACAGCGTGTGTTTTTCCATATGATGATGAACTTACAATCGACTATTACAAACAAAAACGCGTACCAAATCAACTATATTGATCATAATATTATTTATTGATTAGTAGATACTATAAATTCATTTGTTAATAGTTTATTTATGAAGTAGTTTCAAAAAATTAACGTAGAAATATTTGACCAAAAATCATATAATATTTGTTTTATCATTCCTGTAAAATTTGTTTTTTTTACTTGAATAGCTTTACTTCTGCGGTACTTGCAGAATACATAAATGGTAATTAATTTCTAAAAACTGCAAGATCACATTTTTATTAAAAATTTAAAGATTAAACTACACGTAAAACATATTGTACATGCTATAAAACACATTTATATATACATCAAAACTTTGAAAAACGCATATTTAATACATATCATCTTATATTTAAAAGAATATTAATTTTATTACTTATTTAGAACAATTAAAATATATTCTAAATTTCACTAATCGAGACTGCTAAATAATGTAATTAATGAGATGATTAAATTATATCTAATAGAAGCGTACACAATTACAGCAGTGTTATGTGTCATTGCTTTGTGTACACATTTTAACATGCTGTACATTATACAAGTGCAACATACAGCAACTATTCCAACAAAAAGTAGTTCCTATATTTTTTTCCCGATTTTCAAATTAATTTTTTTTAAGAAATGGCATATTTAAAATTAAAAAAATCAACTGCTATTATTTTTTTTTCTAAGTCTATAATTGGAATATGAAAAAAAAAATAGTTATTTTCATTTAAAAATTAAAAGTCAATATGTCTTACGCGTAAAATTAAAGAAGGGTTATTTTTAAAAAATGTCATGTTTTGTGGTTTTTATTAATATGTAAAAATCAATATTCAAAAATTTTCAATGGGGAGGAAGATAACCTACCATTTCCAAACTTTCTGAACACCATATATATATATATATATATATATATATATATATATATATATATATATATATATATATTATATTGAATAATATTATAATACGTTTATTATAATGATTATGATTTACATCAAATATTATTCTTAATACTTTAAACGCGTATAAAGACGTGTCTACATAATATTACGGTTTATTTTTTTTTCTGTTGTTTTAGACTTTTAAAATATGTACGTATTTGTGTGACGCATTCGTGTACCTACGCCTTAATAGTATGTAATGTGTATCCACACGTGGACAATAACAATAACATAGTATAATATAATATCCAGTGTATTATTATATGCCGTATTCTAAACACGTTCGAGTTACGTAAGAATATTATTTTGTATGAAGTTTGCAGCATTCGATCTGTGGCGATGGTATATTATGATGTTAGCAGATATAATAATAATACTGCAGGTATACTGTTGTTCGCCAGATGTCATAGAAACATAAGAGGTCATAATGTATCGCGGGTCCAGGCGTTTTTCCATTAGGCACACATTTTCAGGTTTCGAAGTCACGGTACCCATCACTCAGGTTTTGTAGGTATAATATACGATTTCCTATTCGTATACAAATGCTAATCAAAACTACAACTCATTCCGAATGTATGTAAGCTCTAATTTTATAATCAAATATCATAATAATACCTACGCTGCATTAACGCGCGGTAATGCCATCCCAGTGTAATATAACAGCGTGAAAACGGGCGGCAACTACAAGCACTGCAATTGATTTTATATTTTACGGATAAAATAGGAACGGAACGAAAAAAAAAAAATAACAACAAACATGTGAAACTGGGAAGCTTGGGTAAACATTCTGGAAAAATGTATAGTATTTACTAGGGGTAGCACGTTAGCCAAATTTTAATGGCACTCGAAAATATTTTTATTTTTATTGTTCAATCTTGCATTCAGTTGTATATAGACATTGAGTGTTGATATCAATGAGTTTTTTCACAGTGCAAGAGAACCATTGTTAGCAATAAAGCCAATATCGATACCCTAAACCTGAGAAGGTTCTTTTTAAAGTATAATGATTATTTTCAGTTACAAACTACGGCTAACCTAATCTTGATATAGCGAGCTTTAAGATAAGTACATTTAATTTGTATTTTGTAATAAAAAACTTTTGCCAATTATTTGTAATCATCCCAAATACCCAAACAGTTGGTCAAGTCGTCTTACAATTCTCATGCACAAATCATTCATCCAAAAATTCTTTAACTTTATGAAATATAGGATTTTATGAATAATAATTTCATGGAATATTATATTCCCAACTTATCATAAAGTTTTGAAACGTTTACAACTCACAAAATACAAAGCCGATCGTGAAAAATTGTAATACATTTTTTCAAGACTCTATTATCCCGAGTAAAAATGTTAATTGGCACGTTTAATTTTTTTAAAACTTTGATTGTAGCATTTTGACCTGTGACCAGAAAAAAGGTTTGGCACCCTACTTGGTACCTATATACCGCCAAAATATTAAAAAATATGTCATTCAGTTAAATAGATCTACATAATACTATTATAAATGGACAATCTATGCAATGTGCCGACGTTTTCACTAGGAATCTCAAATCGGCGTCACAGCGGTTTCTATAGTTTGATGTATACGGTTTTAATTGAGTTCACCGCGACCAGAGTTCCTTACTCACGATAGTCTTACGTTATTATTAATGTGATCTAACTGAATTTATGTTTAAAAACGCGTTCAAATCTAAACGAGTCAACACCAGTCAGATAAATACGTGATTGTGTAAACAGCGGCCGCTGCAGTAATAATATTAATTAAAACTAACGTCAACATTTACACAGCGCTATAAGTACGGTAAACGCTGCAGCACTCGTTGGACATGTTGCTTTGTTTATGTGCATAGTGCACACATAAGTAAATTTAGTATTTGATTTATGACGAATATTGTATAGGAAATGAATTTTAAATGTGCTCGTGGATAATTCATTTTTATATTGTACCTTTAATACTATATTCGTAGAGTGATTAAATCAGACACTGGGATTGAGCTTTTAAATTGACTGCACAGTGCTCGAATATACCTACCAAAGACAAATATATGATATCATACTATGACATTATATCATAATAATGATATATTAATTTAGTTTTAAATTATATTTTGTCCAACCAATTTTTTTAATTTGTTACTGTTATTACCTACACCACTCGTACGTCAATTTTTACTGGAGATAATTCGGTCACATATAGTTTTATCTGTAAATATAATACACTATATTTACAATATTGAAGTATAATTTAATTTAATGGAATCAGTTGTACCATAGCTGCATGTATAATCAATATATCACGTTCAGCGTATGGTACCTATATAGTTACTACTTATTTGTTTGGTTTTTTTATTATTATTACGGGCGTTTCACTCACAAGAATGAGTCATTTTTTTTTAATCAGCAAATTTTATTCTCTCAATTTTTTTTTCTTGATACTATAAGTACTTGTAGATATATTGTGTTACTGATTTATTTTGTATTTGAAATAGGACAATCGACCATTGTAGGCTATGCAATATCTATAATACACCTATGTACTTATACGAAGTTCGAAAATGGTCTTTTTCATATATATATATATATATATATATTATAAGTATATAATATCATATACCTACTTTATTTATTACGACTATACAAATATACAATAGTATGACATTTATGTGTAATATACTCTATTTAGGCACAGTTTATCAAATTAACTAATCGTCGAATACTTCGATCAAAATTTATACATATGCCGGAGACTGAAAGTAATGAAATAAATAATTCACAACTCCATATTTTCAATAAAATAGCACGATTCCCAAGAATAATCTGTGCAAATGATTGCACTTAAGTCAAAATTCAAAAAATTCAAAACCTTAGTAAGTTAGTTAATTTAACGATTGATAGTAATATTGTATGGGCGTTAATTATTAAAACAATGTAAATAGGCGGTCTTAAAGTGAGTACATATTAGAAATCGTAATGAGTAATTTTCTTAAAACGTTCAAAAAATTTCGGCCATAGCCATTTTCCTTCAATAATAGTTAATATAAATAATTTATACACAGAAAAAAAAATAAAATGATTATAATATTATATTTTTTTATAATTATAGGAAATTTCAGCAACAGATGAATATCCGTTAAAAGAAAAGAAAAATTAGACATAATATGAATAATTATTTTACTTTTTGCAATTACATACTTAGAAATGTCTCCGTTTTGCAATTTAATAATTGCATTGTTCAATTGATTGTACTACGACGTTTGTTTACTTGGTAGTCTTTCGATTTTTTTGGAATATGAATACTTCTTATTTTACAATAAATATCAGTTTGAATTTGCCTCATAATATTGAACCACATAAATATGTTTGGTTTTTCTTTATAAAAATTTATAAATATTGGAGGAAAATAGATAGAATTTTAGTAGAGGAATATTGAAACCAACCTTTTTTTGTGGAAGAAAATGGACAGTGAAGGAAAACGGTATCTCGTTTATAGAAGAAAATGGAACCGCCCGCTATTTCATGTTTAAATTTGAAGATAATGGATGTCGTTGCACATTGGGTCGAGACGATTATTTGTCCAACATGTAGCCACCTGAATAGTGATATCACCGAGTTTATTTAATGAATAAAATTTGATAAAAGTACTTTACAACAAAAAGGGAATCAAGTCACAAATTTAACAACACATAAGTATGAGTATAGATGTTAAAAAGGGAGAGCTATTCGAATAATATTTTTTTTCAATATATCCATTTTAATATAATGTTAAAATGTACATAAGTATGAGTAAGTACAAATACATAAATACAAGTGTGTTTATAGGCTATTTGTACTTTTTAATAAACATTTCACGAGTTTGGAATCATAGAGTCATATATCAAAAATGGTTTTTAGAGATTCAATTTCAAAGTCACTTGGGTGAAATTATATTTTTTAATTTTCATGCCTTAAAAACACTCTATACTCAACCATTCTGATATTGTCACATAAAACCTTTTGATTCCAAGCTAACGACTTGCAGCAGGTGCCCTGCACACTATATTTAATGAAGAATTATGATTGCAAATTTTACCCGTAATATTCATAGATATTATACAACAAAGATATATTTAATGGTAATACCAATTCATTGATATAAAGGAAGGAATATAGTAATCGAAAAAGGCGTATCATAATATCTTAATTGTTGAATCTTCAGTAGGCTTTTACACGATTCACAGATTCAATGTGTATATGCGTTTACCTACAATATGTTTGTTTGTTATTTTCTTTTTTTCTATTATAATGCACACACACACACACACGCGCGCGCGCCACAGAAAACGTATAGGTACACGATCTTGCAAGAATGATTTAATGCGTCTAAAACGGCAAACCGTGTTTTATGGTACCCCTAAGCACACGGTCGCGGCGTACACAGGCTACACGAAAAACTTTGTGTTTGTTTTAAAATGTTTTATCGCTGGTTCGCAATCTCCACGCCCTATCTTAATGGAGTTACTTCTATATCCGTGCTCGCGCGCTCGTATATAACATTAATACAAACATAATATATATATATATGATATAGGTATATGTAATATGTTTGTTTTTATTTTCTACTATTAAACAGATACACGAGCTATCGTGAAACCCAATACGCGCGGTCGTCCGCTCGCGTTTCTTTATGACATTGCTCCGGGCCAAATGGAACGCAATAATTAAAACGTTTTGACAATAAAAAAAAAAAAAAAAAAGCTTTGGGTACAAAAATAATATTATATACCATTTATATAATATACGGGTTGACGAAAACGGGAAAAAACAAAATAGAATAATTTACTCGTGGTGGATATGATGTTATATATTATTATATAATAATAATAAAAAAATAATCACAGGAGTTTTATTATTATTTTTTCTATACGTATTCATTTTTTTTATTTTACGTCCCATCGCTATAGACCAACGTCGATATACCTACCTACCTACCCGTCCCGAGAGATGCGTATCTCTCAGTGGTGTAGAGCTCATTAAAGACAGATTACATCAGAATTTTTTTTTTTTCGTTATTCCGCTCGGGCGCCATCTCCGTACACCACGCTGCACGTCGTACGGCTGGCGCGCGCACAACAATAATTATGGTAATCCGACGCCGAATTTGGCCGGATCCCGAAAACCGGCAAACGTTATCACGGTACAAATCTAATGGCATCCGATATATTTACACGGCCGCTCGTTAAACGTACAATTAATTACAGTTCGACTTCCCTCTATTTTTATCGGTATTTTCGTTGTTTCCCCCCCCCCCCCCACCCCTCCGTACAATTTATGATACGTAATTTAAATTAAGAAAAAGTGTCATCACCTATATAACGACTTAAACATTTAACTCGTTTCAACAGCCAACATCGTTGTCGTTTAATATAGGTACATCCTCGAACTTCATATATATATATATATATATCCATTAAAGTCTGTATAGTATATATTTATGCATATATTGATAAATGTTGTTTTCCCGTATAGTTTAATGCACGGATATTTGAGATTGGTTTACGTTCGATTATATGAACATAATTATTTTGAATATTTTATTTATGAATAAAATAACAATAACCACAAAACGGTACAGGTATAATAATATAGTATAACAATATTATTATTTTTAATATCGATAATGAATGATTTATACGTATGATGTAAAATATTTGTCAAAATATAATTTGCGGTTGTGCGTTGGAAGAAGAAAAAAAAGTATATTACATATGATATAGGTACTTACGTTTATTTGATCAATAGTAATACGAAATCATAATATACCACAAGACCTGGACATGATTAGTAGCCATTAGGTAGGTACCTACATCAAGTATAATACTAATGTTCTGTGTTGTAATTTTGATTCAAACAGACAATCCGAAATTATCGAAATTTGAAAAAAAGGATTAAAAATAAATCAATTGTTGCACAAATTATTAATTAATTTCTGTCGGTGTGCATCATGCCTGTTATACTAAGTTAGGTTATGCTAGATGTTATTCTATCCTATGAAAACCGCAATGTGCAATAATATATAATGTATATCAAAGTGATTTATATTTTTGGACCACCTTATGTATAAAAGTCAACACAAAACATATTTTTTTAAATCATTTTTACAACTTTGGCAAAAAAATGTAATTTTTGCATGGTACCAAAACTGATTTATTTTTATATTCGCCCAGGTGAATTTCACAAGAGTTTTAAGCCACCTAGATTCTCAGAGCTAGTCAGTGGAGTGCGGTCAGGGCGAATGAAATAAGCGTAACATGCCCGCTTAAAAATTAAGAAAAATTAATTAATTACATTTATAACGTCAATTGGCAATATTTCATGTACCTAATATAGATATTTTATTTAAGATACAATATACTTCATTATCAATATTTAATTACATAAAAAATTAGAAAAAAATATATTATTTTGGTATTTAGACATGCAATGTACTGACAGAAGCTCTCGGTTCTTATCATTACAGTAGGCATGATGGGTAGGGAAGGGTGCGTAACAGAAAACGGAAAATGTCCATTCGGTTCTCAACTATATGCATCGATGGGAGAAAGTCCATTGGCTGTCATGAACGGTATCGAAGGATTGGCGTTTATTTATACCGAATATGGTAATCTATCTATGAAATTGGTATACCCACTATAGCCAATTTAGATGTTGGTAAAAATCTCGGGGCAAAGCTCTTGGTGGGTCCATCGTGTTGAACGATATGCTGTGTGCACGTGGTAACCAGATGGACGACTATGATAACTGGTTGAAACAAAGCAATCCAGGTTGGGCGTAAACGTAGTGCTCCACTATTTTCAAAAATCTTAAGACAATCGAGCTCGTCTCTAGCTCTATTGGCGGCTACCCGATTGTGTCTGAAGCGCTGTACAAAACGCCGTTGACTAACGCGTCCATCGCGGCTGTCCAAGAAATGGGCTTCGACATCTACGATATAAATGCAAACACAAGCCGTTATCGTGATACCTCAAGGGACCGTCAGAAAGGGTTCCAGATTCAATACAGCTAAAGCTGAGATCACCCAGGCTTTAGAAGAACCTATACGTGTCCATCAACACTCTTGTCACGTGGTTGATAATCGATCTCATTACGTGTATCACATCGTATTAATTACGTAATTACACGCACCGTAAATTAAATCATAAGTGACCAAAAAGTGAAGTATTCAAGTATATGTTTCTTAACAAATTACTGCTATTAAATATTTTTGAAATAATTAAAGTTGTCCAAAATAGTCAAGATATTATATTTTAGGGTACCGACATTTTTTTTTTTTAAATTTAAAAAAATTATAACATTTGGATTATAAGTGACATAAGTGACTGACATACCCAAAACTATTACCCGAATTAAACTTTTTTAACGCGTTGACCGCCGTGTGACTACCGACTAAATAAAAATTTAAAAAAAATTGTTTGTTGTAATTTTATACATAATTTTATACCTCACAGTATTTTTGCATCGTGATTAACATAATGCGATGCAATTAGATCATATTATTATTATTATTGTTCGCCGCAATAAACATTTTGTATAATGACTATAATTTTCGTTTTTACAGCCTTCATCACAGTCCAGGTTTGCGGGGTGCAGCACGGCACAAAAGCCAACGACGACGAATCGTTTTATACATACGTTGTGTATCGTGAGGGTTTAAATACAACCGATCGCGACGTAGATACGACGAGCCAATGCCGTCCGATTCGTAACGGTACACAGGTACGACGCATAGAAACGCGGCAGACATGATACATTTATTATTATCATAAATCGTAGCGGTTAAATACGGTTATTATAACATTATACCATTACGATTGTATTTTGTGTATTATTATTATATATATATATATATATATATATATACGTATAGTTAAAGTGGTTGTTGTAGCGCCATTGGGCAACAAGACATATTTATTCGACATATTTAATTGCCATGAATATGTACAAAAATGTACAATAAGAAATGTTGATTACCTACACGTTTAGGTACGTTTTAGTTGCGGGATTAACTGATTTGGAAAAGCACCCAGCGGAGTCACTCGACGTACGCTTAATCGCGTTTGCACAACGCGGCTAAAAATAATAATATAGTTTATATGCAGACGTGCCACTCCGTCCGGACTTCGGACGCCGGCTATGAAAAATATTAAAAAGAAAACAAAAGTGGTTTTACTTCCCGGTCAAGAAATAAGAATCCCCGATTTACACCGTGCAATTGCGAGTAGTTTTAAACTTGCATAGACTTGGTAAGTAGTGCAAAATGTTAATAACCACGATGGCATTAATGTATTTTGTATTGGAAAATAATTTGATTTATTTGTGTTCGGCGATCACTGATCAGTAGTAATTTACATTATGAAAGCATTAAGTTCTCAGGTATTACGACTTTATTACCTAGCTGTATGGAATTTAAAAATTCGGCGTTACCGCGACCCAGGCGACGACGGTCGGAGTCGGGTATAGGTCATATAGGCACCGATATGATTTTACGTCACCACTGACGAATGGTACGGCAGAGGTTCATAATATAATACACATGCACGAGTATACAATATCATATTATACATTATACATATCGCATGATGATAAAGTTACGATAATTTTTTGCGCACGCGTCTCGTTTGCCCACGCATTTCCGGTACAGTCATGTCGTCTCTGGTACCCGCAGACCGCGCACGCGCTCGGTGAATGAAACCACACGGCGGTGTAATAAATTAATAATATACTGGTTTATTTTTTTTTATCATCGCTTGAGCCAAATATAATAATATATCGTATGTGTATGTACAATATCATAAAACAGATTATGTGCATAGTTACTCGTCGCTCTATTGTACTTTTCGCGTTTACTCAGTCGTGTTTATTTGAACTACGAAAATATTTTTACAATTTTTTGTTGTTTTTTTTTTTTAAGAGGGGTTCTTGATTAAGGACGGTTTTAATTGCCTATTCCGTATACAGACGATTTTTGTATAATGTTAGTAAATGTAAAAATCTATAGATATATTTTTTTAGTGGTCTAAGCATCGTATAATACACGTTAATTTTCCGACAAGTATAATTATTATAGCAGTCGTTACACGAATTGAAAACGATGATCTTTTATGCACTGCGAAGATAACTACAACTCTCAGAAAATATTACTCGCTCTTTCCGTTGTATTTCGTAATAAACTGTTTTTTAAACACCGGAACATAAATACGATTTTAATTCGATGATTTTTTTGTGCCACATAAATTTTAGAAACATTGTTTAATATACGTACAACTATAAAATTAAAAATTTATTTATTAGCTTATTTAAATAACAAAAATTAATATTTTTACATCATTTTTATGAACATAATATTTTGACTGTAAATAACAATGATTTTAAATAAATTTTTTTTTCCTTAACATTAAAATTGGAAGTCTTTAGCCGTATTAATGCTTAAACAGTTTAAACAGCAATTGTTTTACGGGTAGTAAACTACGTTTCACTCTTCCCAGTCATAGGTATCGCTGCAGCGGGTTTGAGCTAATAACGATGATACCTTATAAAAACTATAAAACTAGAATCCATCGGACGGCGAAAAATCATAAAATTTTATTATATTTTCATCTTTTATTTGTTTTACATACTACTATGGTATAATAATAAATTATAATTATAATTATAACAACGCAACCCATGCACCATGTTTACTTTCTATACACAAACGTGCATTTATTCATAATATTATATGTTATTTTACGTGGTGGCAATAACATTAATTGTTATGACCAACTCGGGGAATAAACACTACTTAACGTACCAGATAATACGGGTCGTTTCAATGAACATTAGAAAAAAAAAAGATAATACGACAGTGGAAAACCAAAATAAGCACCAATCTGTGTCGTCGAGTTCAAGTATACTCGTTTCACGCCCGCCATATATAAGGTACCTATCTAAATTTATTTTATCATCAAAATCCATCATGTATAGTAAATATCAATGGCGTATAATAAATGGCACACTCGCATGCTGTAATTGAACTTTTGGCATAAACTATACGCACGTTTGTTGTTTTGATTAAATCGAGTGGTTACATAGCCATGTACAATGGCCGCGATTTTATTATTGTTATTAATTTACTATTATAATATTATTGCATTCGTCCACGTACATCGTAAGCCAATAAAATTATTTTATCAGTCAGTGTAAGTATTGATTTACGTAACGCCACACGACTAGTGGATGGTATTAAAATACCACTCAAGCACCCTTCCTTCATAACACGCTTAGTACAACAGAATATAGCAATTAGCACTAATTACTAGCTTTTGGACTGGGAGAGGGGAGGCTTGGCCGATATTTAGGGGACTAAGCCCCACTTCCATTAGCACCTATAAATTCAAACCTTTTTTGGTTAGGCGGAATGGGATGATTGCTGGTCAGAGAACTCTGACGTTTGTACGTTTGTATGTCTGACCAAAAACAGCCTACACATTTGATACGAAAATAAAAGTAGAAAAATATTTTATCGATGGCTATGAATACGAAGGAACAGTTTCAATAATAAGCCATAATACAGATTTAATTGTTCGTATGAATTCAGATAGAGAATCAAACTTAAGGTAGGTACCTACTTGAAAAAAATGTCGAGTCAACCACATGTTTTGCGATAAAAAAAAAATTAATTCAAATTTTTTTTACTAAAATCAAAATAATATGATGTCGTAGCTAATATCCTTTGTTTAGTTAAATAATGAAATCATTCTTCAAAAAATATAACTTCCAATCCCTATTAATTTAGAACGAAGTTGGCAATCGGTCATTAAATGTGTGGATGTTGATAAACAAAGGTCACGTGAACACTTGAGTATTATGTTACCGGGGTGTCAAAACGCACTAGTGATTAAATCGATTATTGTGTTGCTATATTGTTTTAATCAAACGGTGTTTCTCTCGTTGTAGGTATGCACTTATCACATGTACACGTGATCTCTTAAAGCAACGATTCTCGTACTAGGAGATCAGTATCGTCAAAAGGGTTGGGATATAAATACTCTAAAAAATCACAATAAATACGCTAAAAAAATCAGTAAATTACATTTACTAATGACGTTTCCATACACAAAAATACCAGAATCAAAATATAGAGTTAGCTGCCATACTACTTAGCCTAACATAGGCCCAACTTTGTGGCGGATTGGACAATGGGATGCTAAACCCTATAAATATTTTCATGATATTGAAAATCGTCATCAAAATTATCCTAGCACGTCTATTATATCTCAAATAACTGTTAATACTACAATACCTTAACGAAAACTTTCCAAAAGTTTATTAAATGTCAATGAGTACATTATACATTAGTCATTTCAATTGATTCTATTTCAATAAATCGGTATGTTATAGTTCTCAAACAAGAAAAGCAAGTTTGGTTAGAAAAATTAATTTATATAACTATAATGATGATAAATATATATGTAATGGTAATACACTAATGCGTGACAAAGTAATGACCATCTATTAGAGGTGACCAACACATAATATAGGTAACATATTTCATAACTTATGTATATGAAAATAATATATCAGCTCCGAGAAAACTTTAAATATTTAATTTATGGGTCATCACCTTAAAAAGGTTGAATATCACCGACATAAGAGATACTTTTTAATGTTAGATTTATTACAAGTATCAATATAGCTCAATTATTATTAGAGTAACTTACGAAAGCATTCGATTTGATTTTACCAAACAAAATGAGTGATGACTAACCACAGTTGACGAACTAGTGAATAGCTATAAATAGGCGTCTGAGGTGTACGTGAACATAATAAAATTATACCCATCAATGGTCATAGACGATATTCGCGTATACAATATTCGGACGAGGAAAACGCATCGTGTCTACTTGCAGATTCAACACGTTCTTGTATTATAATTCTCTATTAGTCGAAAATATTGTAATATTCGTTATTTATTGTCTCCCATCATATTTATTCATATTTCTATCGCCATAATTCCTCAACGTTTCGCAAATTGATATTCTTAAGACTTACGCACACCTAATGCAATTTGCAAAGCTGCTCCTACACATCAGCGATGATATGTATGATAATATATACACATATGATATTGCTTTATGCATCCGGACATATTTTATCCCGTATCGCAACGCATATCTAATATTATATTTGTGGGCAGATTCTAAAAGAATTATTAATTTGATCATATACGTTTTTTTTTTTTCATTTATTTATGACCGAATAAAATCTATATGGAGTGAATCAAACTTAATTTTGGTTAATAATTTTAATGTGATCAGTGCTGGATTAACACATATAATACAGTTATTTATACACATAAAAGTACAAACGTACAATACGATTACATTTTAACAAAGGATATTATTCATTTTTTAAATAAAAAATGTACCTACGCTACTATTGTAACGTTATAGTATCAAAGTAAACATTGTAAATTTTATTACGTTTTTATAGTCTTTTATATGATATTATAAACAGAAATAGAACGATAACTATTATGTTATCTATTCAAACAAAACATTCCTACGACGTTAAGTTTATACGATTAAAATTGAAAAGAATCTATATAGGTATCAGTTACTAAATACAAAAACTTTTTTTCAAGTATTTACTTAATAAAAAACACATATAATGCGGAAACCGAAAAGTTAGCATTTAATTTAACGGAAGTTGAAACGATTGTTTTTCCAGACAAATATTTGTTGTATTTCTGTCTAGCACAGCGGAACACTTTAGAAAAAAAAAACAAGTTCACAAAGATTACACTTGTCGTATAAATGTTTAACAAGCGATCATATAAGGCTAAAATATAAAATGTTATAAAAATATAAAAATTAAAAAATACCTACAATACTTTTTCAAAAATTTTTCTATGATATTGCACAATAGTGCACATAAAAAAAAAATAAAAATTATCTTGACTTTTGTAATACATTTTTCTTATACATTCTTATTCATTTTAATAAAATATTAAAACGTAAGATATACACTCAGTTAGCAGTCTCGGATATTATATTATTTTCGTTAAAATTTTTAACAGGTGATGTTTATCTTATGTCTTAAATCTTTTTTAAACCGACTGTTTACGAAATATTGAAGATCTTCGGCAATTTTGTTTTTGATATACTCATGGTCAAAGATAACAAATAATAGCCGAGATTGATGTGTACATATAATGTTATTGGCAAACAATTTCTTCTGTTATGAATTATGATTATATGGAACGGACAATGTAGGTATATAGGTATTATAAATAAAGTCCAGATTTGTATGCATTTCCATATATTTTTATTGAGAGGAGTATATAATTTGATAGAAATTAAAATATCAACGATTTATTGTAGCTAATGAATATACAGAAAAAAGATTTAGTGCGTGATTTAGAGATGACTACATATTTGAAGAAATATGCATATTAAAGGATACATAATTTTATAGAAAAGTTCATTAAAAACATGTATTTTTTTATTTTCGCCGTTGATATATGAACATATGCCGTACTTATTGCGTATACTTTATAGCTATAGTGTATAGTTAATTATTTGAAAAAAAATTGTTAAATAAAACAACATGTTGATACTGTTTTACATGATATATTGCTTTAAATTTTGAAGTTTAAAATGTAAAGCAAATGAAAACAAAAAAAAAAAAGGCCGGCACCACTCTGCTGTATAGTATGTCTCGAGTGAATCGCATTTATGGATGTATTAAATTTGAATTCAATGATATAAATAATTGTATACCAAAAACGATTTTGAGCGAAGACGATCTGTCAGCCTGCATAACTAAGTGTATTCTATGATATTATTGCTATTAAAAAAATTAATTTTACTATTAATAATACAGTAGTCCAATGTCTAATTTCAAACGCTTAGAAAAACTTAGTTTCACTTTCCAGTAATTTTTTTTTTTTTTGTAGAAAGGTAGAAAATCTTGTATTGAAATTTCAAATCTTAGATTTAAATAAAAAAATTTTCATGAATTTCCTAATTAAAAAAAAAACTGCAAATTTTCGTGATTTTTACGTATTTTGAGAAATTTTAACTTTAGACACGTTTATAAAAAACTATTCAAGACTTACGCTCAACTCTTATTTTAATTTTTACTTACAAAAAGTTATGAAGAATCTTGTATTACATTTTCAAGTTTTTTGACAGACTGAAAAAAATGTTTATTGATAGTAATAAAAAAAAGTAAAAAACCCAAAAATGTATTATGCCTCTAAATAGTTTAAAAAAGTCAAAATATTTTTAAAATTGTATGGTGTATAGAAAATGTTTATATGAATATTCGATGAAAATTTCATGTATTCGTAGTCATTATTTCTTTTGTTACATGAAAAATAAAAATAAATTTTGTCAAAAATTTGCTTGGCCAAAGAATTCCCGTTTTTCCTTAATTTTTTTTTTGTTTTTCCCGACGCGTTTAAAAACTATCGAGAAATTTTTATTTTTGACCCTGACCCCCCGAAGTACTAACTAGATTCTCTATCAGAAAAGACGCTGATTAATAAAATCAGAGCACTTTTACTCTCCTAAAACGTGATGACAGTTACAAAAAAAAAAAGAAAAAACACACATTACATTGTAACATCAATACATTCTCATTGCTCCGCTCAGAATTTAAAATAAGTTTTAACTAGTAATTTGATGAATAGTGCCCCTACACAAATTTTAGACTTCATGTTTATACAAATAAACAAGATGTCGTAATTAAAAAAATCGAAATTTTGCAGTTAATGAATGTTTGCTCTAAGCTGACGATATAATTTTATATTTCAAAAACGTTTAGTCAGTATATACATTAAAAAAAACGAAGCTGCAATTCGTATGTACCCCAAAAAAATTCGGTCTGCAATTTGGAAGACATTTTTACCACAGGATGCAACTATTTGTCACTCCGCGTATTATAGGTAAATAGAGAAAAAAAGACTATATTTAATTTTAATTTTTCTGTTCTTATTCGTATAATTACTGGTTTATAGGTACCTATTATACTACTTGCGTCCAAGAATTTATTTTTAATAGGTAAGTTTCGTCCGAATCGAAATGACCATATACCGATCCCTATCCTGCGTCCAAATGACGCATTACAACTGTTTATGGTTTTTTATAACCATATAGTTGTATCCCGAAAAACGATTATTTAAAGAAATGTCGTAATTATGAAAACATAAGATAAAATATATTAATATCCGTCTTCTTGCATTGTACTAACTGCATGTATAGAATCTCCAAAAAATTAATTGCATCTGTTGCGTACAGAACAAGTACGAACGAAATCGCAACTATTTTCCCGAAAATCGATCGACGAGTGCCACCGTGTTGCCGTATACCTACTCAAATATATTATTACATAGTAATAACAGATGGGTATACGAATCGATTTATATTCGTATTCGTTTGCAATGTAGGTAGTACAATTTAAGAAAAAAAACTTCTTTCCGATGAAAACGGCTAAAATACGAATGTCGCAACGATACATAATAATATGTTAATAAAATATATATTATCGACATAATAAATGTATATATGTATAATGTATATGTGATAATATTACGCGATACTATCTTATTTGCTTCGGGAAAAGCAAAAAAA
Organism: Pentalonia nigronervosa; assembly: GCA_014851325.1. Lineage (NCBI taxonomy): Eukaryota > Metazoa > Arthropoda > Insecta > Hemiptera > Aphididae > Pentalonia > Pentalonia nigronervosa. The sequence continues at coordinate 44,316 of JACXSJ010000676.1, read as the reverse complement.
AAAAAAAAATCAATAAATAAAACCAAACTATATTATTAGTATTCCTTGGCCATTTTTTATTCACTCGCCGTTGTACTCCGTCGCGGGACGGTCGTAGACGAACGGCAAAAAAAAGAAATAAATCGACAGTATTTATAGATAAAAAACCTGTACTCTAATTGACTGACAGACGTATATTATTGTATTAATAATAAAAATGGTATGCGTGTGCGTGTGTGTGTGCGAGAGCGCGCGCGCATGTGAAGTAGAGACGGGGTTGTGTGCGTCTTTAGCGGATTCTCGTTTTCAAAGTAATAAAGTGTCGTGGTCGAGCGGGAAACTGAGTCTTAAGACCGATTTCCATAAGTAATTATTTATTCGGCTACCAGCTACCTAATCGAACAGGTATTTAACATCGGCGGCGGCGATTTTTTTTCGATTCGTTTTTTTCAATACTCGTCTTCTGTCGCGCGTCTCACTCACTCGCTCACTCTCTCTCTCTCTCTCTCGCCGCGACCCGCCACCCCCTTCACCAATCTCTGCACACCAGTCTTCGATGAACGGCGCGTTGGAATGAGTAACTGCCTCCGATAAAGAATATTTGTTAACGACCCTCGCGCGTAATGGATACACCACACGAAGGCGGCTGTTGACATTTTTTTCGGAACGTTTTGAATACCTGGAATACGTCTTCATTAAATTATATCGGTTGTGACTGTGGCGGCGGATGGCGCTCGCTGCGTGCAACTACGTAATCTTAAACCGTTCGGTGTATTATAATATGGTCGACACGTTTATACGGTATAGGATGTGTATATGATATAGCGCAACGCGGTTTGAATTTTAAAACACAAAAAGTAAATAACGCCTTTTCACGCCGAAGTCCGGAATACTACGGCGAAATCGCTGGCGAATAACTACGACAATATTACTGAATTACGCTACCAGTCGATGATATATATATATATATATATATATATATATATAAATACTGACTCGAACTGAGAACGTTATGCATGTGGAATGTTTTTTAAAATGTAATTTATGCCTTCGTTATTTGGATTGTTTTAATTGAATATATTATTATATTATATTAACTTTGGCTTAAATTTGGTAAAAATATCTCATAACTTCTTAAGAATTAGTTTTTAATATAAATATGTTTTGGGGCTGTATACAACTTTTTTTCTGATCAATTTTTGTAACGCTTTATTGTTACCGTGGTTATTTATTATTATTTGTATTAAAGTAGATATTATATTATTGATATTCGATATTATAAATTCTAATTTCTAAACACTAGTTCCTCGTTATTCCCCGTTATGATTCATAAATTTTCCATGTCGAGGAAAAATATCAAGTACCACGCGTACTACGTTTTATTTTCATCTATCACGCATAATAGTCAAATAATTATGTAGTTTAAATTATCATTTTCTATTTATCTTTTTCTTCTTCGACCTATATATGTATGTTTACCTAAATTTTAGTATTCTTACAGATGGTGATGTCATTCGTTACATTTCTCGTTTAATTTATTTTAAACGTCGTAAGCTGCGAATATGAATTTGTCGTGTATTCTTATTAATACTTATATAAATTTTTTTCGAGGTTAAAAAAAATCCCTGTAACATTTGTGTACAAAAGCATTTTTGAAAAGAACAGCAATTATAGTGATTCTATTCAATATATCCCGCATATACGGACGTCGTTATAATCAATTGTATCGCGGTACGTTTCAAGCGTAATTTCCTATTAACAATACTCGCCGCACCACTGCCGCTGTACAGATTTGTGTGTGTGTATATGATGTTTGTACATAGTTTAAAATATTTTGACGGACAGGCGACCCGAAAATGTCAGTTATCCCAATCATAAGTCTAAATTACTCTAAAAAAAGTTTAGATTATACTCATTGTCGATGACAACCGAAATCGAAAAACAGATTTGTCATAAACTCATAATCCATCAATATACACAGGCACAGATTCGATATAGCCAAATACATAGATAAATGTGAAGAACGTCTAGTAATAAAGTTTCGTAGAAAAGATGTCAAAAACATAGAAAAACAAGTTGAACGTATGTTAATGCTTTTTAATTAATATTAATGATCTCTGAAAATATACAACTTAAATTAAATATTTATTATATAAATTATTATTACTATATTATATTATTGATACATATCTGTAATGTAATATTGTAAATAATAATTCATATATGTGCAAATTGCAATAGTTTAGGAAATTATATGTTTGTGTAAACTAAATTTATAATCAAAGAATATTTTTTTGTTTATTTTTATTTAAAATCATAACTGTATACAGTAGGTAAACAAAAAACAAAAAAAAATCATTTAGTCTTAAACTTAACTACAGTTATAGGTATCTGTATAAACATGATTTTAACTGATGTCTTTATCAAAAAAATTTTTATTCAAAAAAACAAAAAAGTATACTTATTGGTACAAACAAATAGATCTGTATGCACCGTGACAGTTCAACTAGATGAGAAGTTAAAAAAAAAACAGGATTTAATCTTTAATTGCGAAGTCTTATGTTTTTGATTAGAAGTCAATTTATCGCAATTAATGTTTGAGTAGTTGTACTAGTGGTACAATTATTGTCATTAAACTTTTTTTTAGTTCTTTGATTTCAAACAAACAAATATTGAAAATTACATCGATTGAAAAATAGTAAAAATCCAAATATAATCTGTGAATGTAAACTATTTAAAATATCTGTTCTTAAATTGTCATAAAAACAGTTTGTAAAAAAACACCAGAAACAAAAAAAAAAAACAATCAAGATTCAGACACGGAGAAAACAATTCATTTGACTCTGAGATCGAAGTTGACGAAAACAATCAAGACCCGGACACAGTCGTTGGCGATCGAAAATTACATTTCACAACTATTATCAAACGTTTACATACTACAGCTTATTACTATATTATTCAAAGTTGGTAGGTAGGTACCTCACAAATGTCATCGAGATCTACCAACCGGACCATGCGGTTTGTAGTAATATAACAGTGCCTAAATATTATATTATTATAATGAACCAAAAAAATTTAAGTAATATAAAAATATTATGTAAATTATTTATTAATAAATAAACACACCGATGCACTACAAATCATGCGGTATATAAAATAATATCACATCGAGTACCGGGAATAAAAACCTCCACCATAACACGCGGTGTATACATATACAAAATTAATAATAATGGGTACCTACTCATTTAACCGCCGTCGCCGACGACTTGTAAATTATTATTAACTGTATGGGTGCCTCATATACGTCCACAGGTAAATCATGAATCTCGAGGGGTTGAAGCTCGGGCGCCCGCTCTCGCGTATACGGAATTACAATAATAATATTATACACATTGTAATGGAAATTTTATGTTGTACATTACGTCGTTTAGAGAACACAACAATATTTCAACACACCGCGACGGTCTTGACGTACCTATGTATATACCTCGCGGTGTAATCGTATAAAGATTGTTGTAAAGAAATGGTTACCTATGTAAATTATATATTATATCATATTAAATACTTGTCGTGGACCGCCGCCGAGTTTTTGTAATATTTTTATGGTATAGTGCAATAATAACAAATACGTACGTACGTATATTAAAAATACTGCGCCGTTTTTTTTAAATTTAATATAGCCAAATAGAGGGGAGGAAAAATTAGTGTGCACATCTCATATTAAGTAATGTATATACAAGTACGGCATGTATATGATATTATTATATATGGTTACATGCGCGTACCTGGTACTTATAATATACATAATATTATACTTACGAGTATTTTATATATATATATATATATATATATATATATATATATATATATATATATATATATATATATATATATATATCGGTTACGTACCTATATAATACGAAGACAACGACAAAAAGAAAGAATAAAAATATTGACGTAGGTACTGACGAACGAAGGAGTTAAAATAGTATATAAAATAAATATACATCGCGAGTCGTAAAAGAACGATAGCGTATATAATATGTTCTGCAGTGTATACACACTATATAATGTTGCCACCCAAGTACAACGTCGCATAGAGCTAATGACTATTATATAAACTATACAAAGTATATTATATGTGTGTGTGTGTGTGTGTGTTTTGTATGAATAAAACGGCCCCAAGAGGTCCATATATACGCGCATATATTATTATCATTGTAATGCTATGTGGTTTACGACTGTATTGTGCTTTCAATTTTCAAACACAGGTACCCACATAAATGTATTTATCTATATATCCGTTTGATGATGTATACATAAAATATATCATTTATTACCCAGTTAAATAGATATTACAATTAAACGCGTGTTTTGCTTTCGACGTGATATCATATAATATTTTAACAGCCACGAATGATGAGATATGTTTGTACCATACGCAGATAATAATATAGTTGAAACAATACGATTTACGGCCGATTTCCTTGTCATTTTTTTTTTATTTTCTATGTTTATGCTCAATTCATAAAAAGAAACACGTGTACCCGTCTGTATAGCCGACCCGACGTAGCATAATACCTACTATGTCTACGAAAAACATTGTGTACGACTTTTCGGTTTGGTGTTGCAACAACGACCCGAATAGATAATAAATATTTGACAGTAGAAAAACCGAGAGACCATTGTACAAAAATAATATTATACATGCTGCACGGTCGTCGAGCTCTTTGTATATCTCTTTCTCTCGCAGACACTTTATATACCTATATATATATATATATATACCTATACATCATATTATATTGTATAAACACGTATTATCGGATGTACGAGGAACATGTAACTATATATATATATATAATATTCACATATTATATATTATACTAAAACAAATTCCATTTACGGAACAATTTTTTCTTATGATTATCATTATTATTACTTTTTTTTTTTCATTATAATTAAATCGCCCAAAATATTATAATATATTATATGCGCGTATATAATACACAATAATGCAGCACACGTACGATGGGTACCAACGGAAAGCCGCCAAACGGGTTTCCGCATCGTGTTTGATTTGATGTTATCGATTTGGACGTTTTCGTTTTTATAATGTGTATAATATACTATATTACCCTCATCTTGGAAATCGACACTCCTCTCTTCCTATCACTCGGCTCCCGTTTATTGTACGCGCGTGCTTGCCGCCCGAAACGCGGTTAGCGCGCGTTTAAGTCTCCGCACGTACGCTGTATTATAATATTATATACCTATTATAGCTGAGTATAATAATAATAATAATATATAATATTAAAATACCATCGCCGTCACCGCCACTACGCATAATGGCGTTGGATTTATTTTTCGTCTGTAATTTTGTTTTATTATTATTATTTATCTTTTTTGAAAAGCCGCCGACACCTCGGGCCCGACGTCGCAACCGCGTGTGATAATTATTAATGTTTACTCGGTTCGGCGACGCCGGTCAGTATATTATATACCGGTTAATGGTTAGATCGTGAATATGATGCACGTGTTTCCATTCGACGATCATCGTGGGCAAGACAGGCGTAAGTACCCATTATCGCGAGCAATAGATTTTTTCGGACCCAGAAATCAACTGTGGAAGGAAAAACAAATTACGATACGGTCCCGATGACGATTCTCGCGTTTGGTAGTTTGACAAAAATACGCACGGCATAGAATGGTACACTGAGAATATAAAAAAAAAATATTTTACCTTCATATAATCATAAATATTTATTTAATATTCTATAAATAAGTAGATACATATTATAGGTATACATAATGTGCTTGTTAAGTTTTTTTCATTCCTAACCTTAACTATCCGGCATATTACTGATAAGTACTTGAAGTATGCAGGTATATATATATATATCTATTATATCCTATATATCTATTTGAGTACCTTTTTAAACTAGATGTAATAAACAAATTGTACAAAATATATACCTATTACACAGGACGCATAATCATATGGTTATAAAATTATTTTTATTTTTTTTAATAATCCGTTGTAGGTATATTATAACGCATGCGTGAAGTATATAGCTCAATAAACAACTCTGAACGTTTTTGGAAATTTACCAAAGATTTCTGACAAAGCCGTGATTTATCTACGTTAATGAATTATGGTAATAAAGTTCAGGCAATAGTCACACGACATATTGTTAAACCCCGACGGATAACAATCTTAAAGTTTCAGAAACGTGTCGCGTTTGGTTTTATTACGAATAAAAAACGTCAGTCGTAGTGGGACGGTGGACAATATTATGTTGTATATTATATTTTGATATTAAAAAGAGAATGGCAGCAGTGTGAGTATACACGTAGGTATATGCACGTAGAACTCTGTTCCGCTTACATACTGAGTATATTAAATATTTATATATAATACTTGACGTTTGAGAACCATTTAGCGTTATCTAGAGGTCACCACGGGGAGGCGGTTCTCATTAACCTCCACGATGTTTTTTCCCCACTCACGCATAGTTACTAATAAATATATCAATTAATAAATAAATTATAGCATACGCTCCTCTAAGTATATAGAAGTATTATTATATATGTAGGTATATAATGTTCGTATTATATTACGTTCTGGAAAGTTGATTGGCGTTTATAAGTCGTAGACTAAACGTACGCCCATTATCGAATGGGCATACTGGTCATATTATTATAAAATGTACATGCATTGTATATATTATGACAACAATGCAACCTATCTATATCTTATGATGCTGTTGAAATATCCTGTATTATCGATACATATTTCAATTCAAATCAATTCAAAAATTAAATTTTGTTCAATCGTTAATTGTAATCATCATGAATGTATATAGTTAAGGTATGGAGTATTACATCCAATGTCAAAAAACAGCGCATAAAAAAGTATAAAAAAATTGAAATGGCAAAAAAACAACAATTGGAAACGGCATATTTAAAATTTTAAAAAGAAATCGTACTACCTCAATCATCAGATGAAACTAAAAGTCAAAATACTAAATAATATATTACATATATATAGGTAGATTCATATAACACAATATACATAAACCATTTTATTACCTACATATATAGTTTGATTTATTTGATATTGATTTTTAACTCAATTCGAATCATAATTTAGTTTAAAATATTTCGGAAAATTATTAGGAAAAAAATTGTTTTATTTTCATTTTTATATACCTAAAATATATTATATTTCAAACACATATTGCACTATTATATGTAATTAAAATAAAATAAAATTTTTAATGCCATTGATCAAATTTTGTACCTGCTGGTACTGCATTACAAGTGTCGTACTGCACAACATGTTATAGACTTATGGAGTTATAACTTCTACGTTGACAAAATTTTATTTCTAATTTCTAATTAGAAAATGAAAACAATACATTTTTGATAAAACAACTGACGTAATTGTTAAATATCTTTATATAATATATCTTTAATACAAAGGTCCAATACCCATAATCCATGTGTATTATATTTTCAAAAATAATAAAACTAGAAATCTATTTAATTTAGGTACATTATAGTGGCTGAAAGCTTGACAGAGACGCTATAGGAGCAGATAACTATAAGGTTGCATGGACAAGAAAACTAATTCCAGACTCTACGGTGATGGACTGGAAGTAATATGCGCGGTCTTCTCACACATTCCACGGCATATAGACGCTAACTGGTCATGGTTAATCTACAATTATATATATATATATATAGAGGATAGGATGAAGAGGGCATAGAACCTACAATGATTTTACTGTCCAGACTGATGAAATTCAACTGAGCGTCCGAATAGTAGACGACATCCTAGGCCAGAAAGAGTATGAAAAAGTATAAACGGGAGTGTTTACAACTTGAGTAACAAAAACGCATCTAAGTGAATAGGTACGAAGATCTAATCAATCCATAAGTTGTATGCGGTGGTGGTCAAATGATTTTTCATGGAGAATGGATGTGGAAACATGCACTTTTTGATCAATAAAAATATAATTCTATGGTTATAAGATCATATTGAAAAATATCATGGGAATCCATCCCTTAACCTCCCCCCCACCGTAAAACCATCACCAGTTTAAATATCACAAGCTGTGTGTTAAAATTTTAATTGTGGCGCCAGCGCAATCTTCTTAGAAAAGGTTTTTTCATGCAATACAATTTCGGCCTACTCTGAGAGAGACCAATGTAATGCACCTGCATTTTATTATTATAAAATAAACGATGTATGGCTGGATGAAATTAGGTAGTGCAAAAGCAATCCCAAACCTTACGGCGAAAATAGAGAAAAAAGAACATTATAGTGAAATACTATACTGACATTTAAATTATTTGAGCTCTGTGAAATACTCATTTTAAAATTTTATGACAACCTGGAAAGGTCTACTTCTGGGTTTGAGATCACTGGTAAAAAAAAAACTTGTATTTCACTTATAAGTTTTTAGTTTTCACAGTTTTTATATAAACATCAAACGAATCTTGTTCAATCGCAAATCGTAATCATCACGAGTTCATACAACCGAGATATGGAGTAAGTATACTATTTAAAAGTTATAAAAATATTAAAGGATCGAACACGAGAAGATTAAAAAAGATGTATATTCTAAAATTGAAAATATGACTTCTATACACATAATTCAACTAAAAAAGTAAATAAAAATACTAAATATTCTATTTTATACATACTATACAGAAATCTATCAACTAAAACTGTTAAAACAAAACAAAAAAAAGTAGCAACTCTATAAGTTCTACTCGTATTTGTTGAAAATAAGATCCCGCATTGTATTAATATCTGCACACTATAAACGGTAAAGTAAGAATTTCGAGAGAGTGGTGGAGGAAAAACGGGAATTTCGTTTGAACGTGCAAACACCTACCCTTGCACTCAGCACCGTCACCGCAATCCGCAGTCGGTATATAATCCATCACGGAGTGTTATTATGATATTATAATCATAACGGTCGTTTTCGAGTTGGCTTATTTTTATCGCCGTAAAGTCTGAAGCCGAAAGGTACGAGTAAGAGGAAAAAAAAATGACGCGCTGCATCGTCTTTCGACGACATGCCGCTCTGCAGCTTCGGACATAATGCTTATAATAGTTATATATAATACTCCGCTGTATACTATATACGAGTACACTATTATACACACGCACATCATATATACACGTCCGCCGCGGGACTCCTGAGAACGCGTGTATGTATATATAATGCGTACGAGGAAATGCCGACGGTCAGTGGGTATAGAGAGGTACACGCCTTAGCCATCAGCAACAGCAGCAGTAGATCAATCCGTGAGACGCGCGCGATCGTATACGAGACCATACGATGGGAAATCGAATAAATAATAATAATAATGAGAAAAAAAAAATCATTATCCGTTCATCTGCGGCGTCGACCGAACCATGTAGTCCTACCGTAAGACGTCGTCGTCGTCGTCGTCGTCATGATGTACCTAGATATATAATGTATATAATATGTAATGTCCAGTGCCACCGCCGACTAATAATCCGTCTCGCGTGGAATTTTCAAAACGTCTCGGTACTAACGGTCGTCACTCGTCGTACGACTTGCGCGCACGCACACACATGAAATGTGCATGTACAGCAGACAAATATAATCTACAAAACATTTATGCCTTTATGGCGGTGTTTAACGAGGTTAGGCGCCTCTCTACGATATACGCCGTGGTGACGATTTAACGATAATCAACGGTACAACACGCCTTGCGATATTTATTATTGGCACCTATTATACATTGTTATGCATGCATAATATAGATTTTCATTTGATATTTTAACTATTTTACTTAATGCATAATGCGTATGGCACTTTGTATGCACAGTATGAAAATATCTTTCTAAATAACCCTTTTTTATTGTAGTTGTGTAGTTGTTGTTTAACATGGTCGTCGTATTGTACACTTAGTTTTTCTGGATTAAGAAAACAAGAACCACTTTCAATTCTTTATGAAAATGATAAGTTTTTTGTTTTAAACATAAATATAGTTTTTTTAGGCTGAAAGGTTAACCAAGAAAATTCCTGAGGTCTGTTTGTGTCACGCTAACTGCAATAATTATTGTGGTAATCGCAATGAATTAAAATATAAAAATCTAGGCCATTATATGAAGTACTTCATTTAAAATAATGACACCGGTTGGGAAAACTAATATTATAAACAGAAAAATAGCTATCGTAGATTCGCAAATAATTCCAAATTCAATATCTCAGAAAAATTATTATAAAAAAAACTTCAACAACTCTACGTGTCGAACTCAGCGTTGGAGTATCGTGCAATGTGTATTAAGAGTATTTTGTTGTGCGATCATCATACTTCTATAAACACACTAAGACCTCAGTATTAATTTACCGAAATGTACTATGCAAAACTGCATTACTGGATAAATTACCAACAAATATAAAGAAATGCACGTGTCACGTGTGTCGTACAAAATAAAACTGTCTACTACGATAAAAATTGTCAACAGTTGTGACTCATATACCTACAAAAAATGTACAACAATACATTTTAGCAAATTATGTTACTATAACATGAGCGATCGAATTTAAAATCATCAGCGATCGACTGATTGGAAACTACTGTAAAATGTAATAAGAATAACGCGAAACTGTCAACGACGCGGATGTTCAGTGATATAACATTTAAAAGAAAGAATATATAGAACGAATAACGTTTAATGATAAATAACAATAACTGTTTTTATTTTCTCCGTATCTATATATATATATTCTTTAGCCACGAAAACAATATATTATAATGTATGGTTTGACTGAAACGAAACCGGTCGTCGTGTTTCTAAAACAATAGCGAATGAGTATATACACACGAGAGTGCAACACGCGAACTACCTTTATATATATATATATTACACGAATACCCTCAATGTAAAAATATTATTTATATATACCGTCTGTTATATAATAATATGTACCTGCGACTGTGATCTTCGTTTGAGTTGTCGTCGATGAAATTACGGTTTAAGTCTAATCCGGTCACACACATAACTACGTATATAACACGGCGATCATATAAGCCGCACGAGAACGTCGATCAATATAAAATGTACGTTTATTGTACAAGTATTATTGAGGTTGGTTGTTGCAAAAAAAAAAAAAACTTTTTACGAACAACGAATAAATATGAAAATAAAATCTCACGTCGTAAACCTTCTCGGCATGAATCTTGGTAACGGTAAAATTGTAGATAATATATATAATATTTTATATATTAAGCTATACAAATAACTACACAAAAATTATACGGCGAGCTGTAAATAGACTACTTGTGATAATAAATCAATAATAAATAAAAATTATAATGCCGTCAATTCGTTAAGTATAATATTATAATGAACAATTTTTAAATGTTTGATTTTTTGCTATAACATCCTACGTTATATACGACCCTTTATCGTGCACCTTTCAATCGAGCGATTTTCTATATAGGTGCATACCTACCACACTACTTACACCATGCATAATGCAGTACTCTGTTCAAAGCTCGTCGAATTTAACGTTCCGTTGACCTCGAAGAAAATGTGATTCGATTGAACGGATGAGACGTACCTATATTGTATTACGATGTAATTTTATTACGACGTATATTTACATAGCAAACACTTATTGGTGAAGTCAACTGGAATTCAATGGTCACCTAGTCGTGTTTCATTCTATAAGACGCAACGCCGCAATTTCGCACTTCATTAATATTTGTGTCGTCATGTGCACAAATCTTGAATAATTACGCATAATAGTATATAATGCGCATGCCTAATACCGCAAAATATAATATATATTATTATTATGCGCGTTTATGATTGATTGCACTTTAGAAAAAAAAAGTATATTATAATAACTAATAACTAATCACGATAATCTACTGTCTTATTAAAAATTAATCATAGTTAAGCCTCTCATTGGACCAATTAATGCGATTTAAAAATATATGTATTATCTTTTTTTATTATGTCACCCATAAAATGTATAGTATGCAATTTTTTTTTTATGGTACAACAAATAACAAAAGTATTTAGAAATGTTGCGTGGATCAGTATGCGGAAAAAGAATTATTGATGTTAAGTATCGTTATGCAAATCGATTAGACACAATCCCAGAAGTAATAATCAATTTGTATTACTTTATGTAAGTAAGTACCTAGTTTCATATTTTATATTTATTAAAAAAAAAACTTTAGAGTATATTAGTACTGTAATTAATTAATAAATGTTATAATATATTCGTATATTTGTGTGTTATATGTATACATTTGTGGTCCAATGGTCAAATATCCGGATAATAAAATGTAAACAAATATTGTTACAAAACAGATGAATAAAATTTGACCCAATTACCGACCACCCAAAATACTATAGAGTACCTACAAGTATTACTTAATATGCATTTTTTTCATAGTGCAACAAACAGCAAACGGATCTAAACATTCGGTCACGAGTAAAATTTATATTATAGTAACAGAAATAAATATATATATATTACCTAATTTTTTTTGGTATTTTCTAAACTGATAAACTAAATATTACCTTTTAGTATTATTGCCATTTTTTAGCTGGGTTGTAGCAGGAATATGTGCAAATTATATTATGTGGTTTTTAGCGTCAAATAACTATGGTAAATATACTTCTATTGACTGTTGTAAGTTTATACGTTAACTCTCTATTAATCATTTGGCATGTTTATTGGCGTATCATATAAATGTGCATTCATAGTCAAACCATCTTATCAAAGTAGCAGTGGAAAAATTAAATTCTTATTGAAATGTTATCTTAAACTCACTAATGTCACATAAGCGCACTGAAATGAGTAATGACACATAGTTGAACGATAATATACCATGTTTCTCGGCGCAAAACACACAATAAAAATAAATGTCAAGGGCAAAAAGGAGGTGTTAATATTTTCTCGTTTAATATATGTACTTATAACTATAACGCACGCACACGATACTATACTATCTATCTATATATTATTATACATCAGGATGGTACACACAAACGGTTATTATAATCGGTGCGAACAGCCTATAAAATACATTTATAATATAATAATATTATACACAAGCATTCCACTTAATATAGCTGATCGCAAAGATAAAACGGCTTTGAAATAAAAAACCGAAACGAGTTTCAAAATTAAAAACAATTTTTGAAATGCGGCTTTATATTAAGTATACGCGTCTTTACACACGATCTCGGTACACATTACACATATACATATATATATATATATTAATATTATTATAACTATATTTTGTCAAATAAAAAGAAAAAAAAATAATTACCTACGAAATACCTACGATCGAAACGAAGATAAATTGAAATATAATATATCATAATATTATACCCGAGTGCGCTGGGGTTCGTTGTTATTGTAATCAAATAATACGTGGGGCCCCTCGAAGTAATTAAATAATAGGAAAAAAAAATATTAATTTAAAAATCATTGTACGCCGCTTTTCATCGGACCGGTGCAGTGGCCAGTTGTTGAAAACACGTAAAATAAAGTTCCCTCAACGGCTATGCACTGTGTGTCAATCGTGTGAGATTCATATAGAAATGTGATTATATAACACACCTCTTATTAGCCGAAAGGTATTACGTTTAACTTGAAACATTGTTGATTTTATAACGATTAAAATTCATTTCGGATCGTCCAGATACGCGAACCGCATACAATTGTAGACGTTATGATAGAGGTAAAAAGAAAAAAATTGACAGAGAAGAGAAAAAAGAAAATTATAGAGACCGAATTTCCGGTTTAATAAATTATTGAAACATAGGTGTGGTATATAAATACGATAATCTATTTGTTTAAAAGCGATTTCATGCGTTTTCTTTAAAATGTAGTACATAATATAATTTTTGTTTTATGTTTCGAACTCGGAACGTCTTAATTCTTTTCAAAATTGTAACTACGGCATGATTCTTTATATAAATTGTGGTGTGCACGCATAAAAAAATTTTAAATTACGTTTGAAAAAGTTATTAACGGGCTGGTTGTAAAAAATAAAAACAAGAAAGCGGCGACCAATATTTTACTCAATAATTTATACGTTTTAGTTTACCTATAAAATAAACGTACCTACCCATAATGTATATATATTATAAACCTGCAGAGTCTGCTCAGAAGAGAATACTGAATGTCCGTCATCATTATAGTAGGTAGGTGTACACTGTAGTACTGCAGCATCATATGAATATAAATATAAATAATAATAATTGTGATTTATCAATAAGTTCTGAAAATGTTTTAAAATTGACAGTCAAAATATTTGTATTCAACATATTTGACCTATATTGTTTTAAGTAAAAAATAAAAATATCGTATTTACAAGTATGATTATTAGAAAATAAGATTGATTAAAAATTCGGGCTCTACTGATAACTATTAGCGTAGGTACAGCCTATATGGCTAGATACATGAACATATAGCGAAATTGGAACCCATTCTACAATAAAAGCGATGCCGATGATCTTAAACACAGCCCAATACAAATGCGATAACATTTTGCGACAACATACTCTACTATATATTGCAGAATTTACTGCTCTAATACGACGACGATCGTGAAGAAAAAATACGAAAACTTTCTCCAAAGCACTAACGATAGGTTCTACATCCAAAACATAACGACTAAATCTCAAACACGGAATAAAAACTACAAGCAGTGCTGAAATTGAAGGAGGGCGCAGGGGGACGGAGTCCCTCTTCTTTTTAGAAATTATTTACGCGTACCATTTCTAATTACATTTTTATCTATAAGACATTTAAATAATCGGGTACGGACATTTATTCCACGCTTTTGCATCCCTCTTCTAATTTTTTCCCAATTCAAGCACTGACTATAATTATATGTTTCACAGCAAACATCGTCCTCGCTTATCATTGGAACTACATTTTAATCAACACCGTAGACGACTATGTAACTGTTGAATTGTAATTAACAATAATTAAATATTTGTTTACTCTAATACGGTATTCCAACTTCGTGTTCTGTTATTACTACTCAATCGAGCACCAGACGATACGCAAAACGTTTACGGTATATTAATTATATGTCCATATGTGTCGGTTATGATTTATGTATCGTACACTGCAAGTGTACCTACAACTAAATTATTTTCGAGTGTTATTTTTTCGATTCTGACATAAGTCACATAAAAAACGTATTTTAAATTAACTCAACTGCGTTTGACCGCCGCAGTCAGTTATCGCGATACCACACAGTGATATATATCTACGCAATCATATTAAATGGACAATAATTTTTTGCTTTCGAAACTCGAGCGTTAAGAATCAATCATACATTTATATTGAAAAATCGGACACAACATTACATATTATTTTTGACAAATATTTAATTACGTCGAGCACGTAAGTTCCTATACATACCACGAGGTATTGTATCGAAGAGGAAAATTCTATATTAGTCGATCGCTCAGGACCGAGTCCTGTTAGTTGATTCCATAGAGGTTGAAAATTAATCCGTTTGTTAGCAGTTGAATTTTATAATAATACGTTATGTGTAGATTTTTGCACCAAAATTCCGGTATTCCACCGTTATCTCTTAAAATACCTATGGCATTATTATAGTCGGCACGATTTGCCCTGCGCGCGAATTTTTGACCGGTCGGACACTTATCGATTGACGGCCGGGCCCCAAATCAAAGAGCCTACAATTCCTACGGTACAATACACTTAAGTATTAGGTGCTTATTATAATAGTGTTCGACTACTGTCGCGTACAGCACGAGCCGCGCGCGGTAACCTGCCCACCGGCGGCGTGTGGCCCGGAGCGGAGGTCACGACTTGGCAAGATCGCCGACAAACGTGCCAAAGACATTAAATGAAATAAAATAAAAAAAAAAAATAATCCGTACGATACTCGCGTACACAATAATAATAATAACGATAATGATATATTATCATAGGACCCGAACCGGCGGCGGCGGAGGTCCTCGCAACAGTATCGCGTCCGCAGCAGCCACCCCCCCCCCCACGGGCCATAAACACGACTGATCGGATACCGGACGATCGTTTTTATACAGGACCATGTACGTATTTTATTTATTATTACTATTGTAAGCGAGTATGTATATTTTGTAATATGTTCTAATACGATAAAAATAAACACCGTCGCTGATTCATTCGACAAGATACGACTTCTCTGGCGCGAGTTCCCAAAACTTCATAGACTGGTTGAAAAAATACAGGTCCCAAACTTAATACATGCTATAATATGGTGTCACACAGAGGTTTAGAATTAAAGTAAACTGCACAAAAGTATAAAATATTTGTATTTTGTATTTATTCCGTGTACAACAATAAAATATAAATAATTATTAATTCTACCAAACAGAAAAAATATCATAAATATTATTGAACGATTGTTTCGTACCCATTGGCCCTGCCATCAATATTTGAAACCTTTATAGTTTATTATAATATCTTAAAGCTGTAGTCAGCGTTCGCTAGGTTAATGTTATTTTTTAAATGTTTAAAAAAAACCTAATGAAATTACGATATGGATATATTCTTATAATTAGATTTTTGAAAACATTTTCATTTAAAGTTATAGCAACTATTTTTTTTTTATCAAAGTGTGACATATTACAGAACAATTTAATCATTTGGCAACAGTAGGTATATTCTTTATTGATTATTTTATTAATAATAAATACAACTAAAAGATAATTATTTGGGGGGTTATATCCTCATACCATGTTTTAACACAGTCAATTTTATGGAGATAACTTAAAAACAGCCTTTTTAAGACCAACTGCTTCCATAGATTCTTTAGATTTTCAATCTAAAATCCCCTCTAAGAATTAAAATAGAAAAATAATAGCCGATATATGAATCTGCTAAAGAAGAAGAACAAACCATCTAAATGGAAAATTCAAGATTTTATATTGCCATATTATTTTTAAATGACAGATTTATCGGAACTGATCATTTTTTTATAGATAAACTGCAGTATTTTAACACGGTCGGAATTCATGTGGAATCTCCGCGTTTGTCGCAACAGCGTATTACAATATGACGCACTTACTCAAGTAATCCATTGTCCTTATTTCAAAAGTGATGACAAATCTCTCGAAGGTACGAATGATGATAATTATTGTTTCCGAACAATGTACGCCTAGCGACGTCTTTTTGTCGTCACTGTTGTTTTGCCAACAATAAGAAGATAACGTTATACTGCGCAGGTATAAATGTATAATACATTATAACTTATAAGTATATTATATTATAATTGTACAAAAAAAAAAAGCGTAGGAACGAATTGTTTTACATTTCATATCACATATGTATATATTAGATATTTATATAGATATATAGATAAATTATATATATATGATTATTATATAATCGGAGATGTTGTTGTTCGTTATAAGAAAAAAAAACAATAATAATTTCAAAATCATTCTTTGTTTTCAATATAATAATTTACCGTGGCAATTCGATTGTAATGAAAAATGGAGATAACCTGCATAGTGTGTATCGAATTCGAATCCGTTTACAAATCAATTATTGATAATAAATCAATAAGTCAGATTGATTAGTGTTGTTTATTTATATATAAAAAAAATACACACCAAGTTGATGGAGATCCATTAACGATTGGAATTCGAAAGATCATATTACTCTATTAAAACACGGAAAACCTGATCGCAAATGTATTGCTCCGTCACTGAACGTATCGGTTGTTTGTCTCATATCAAATTATATCTCACTATTTGAGAACATCATTTAAAAAATAATAAGATGAATAATTTGTAAACTAACTTTAATTATTAAAAGAATAAAATTATTATTCGTTTATAAATGATAATTGATGGAAATTATACTTCAGAGCTCGTGTAAAAGACGTTTTAAAATGAAATAGTGTTTTGCCATTTTTTAAAAACATATATTTTATTTGATTGCATAGGTATTACACGCGTATAAACGGTTAATGGTAATAAAAGTAACGAACAAACAAATCAACCATCGTGCATCATACATCTTCGCTTTAGTTATGTGGTTGTAAAAATAAAGAATACTTTATTTTCTATGTAATGAATAATATAATAATAAGCCATAACTATTGAAATAAAAAAAATTACGAACAATTTTCCATGGGAGTTCAAGTTTCAATTAATAACGTGCCCCTCCTCCTACTGAATACTACACTTGATGATAATATATACTGACGTTAAAATATACTTACACGATCGGCCAGTTGAGTACCCGTAGATGTATTCCCGCGCGGATCCACAGCCCGTGCAGTTGATGTATGGAATATTAATGTCCACAGATCACCGTGTGTCCGTGCACAGTTATTGAACTGGAACGGCGTTCATATCCAATACCAAATATAAGTACCGCAAAAACGTACGGTATTAGTCAAATCTGATAACGACGTTGATTTTACGACATCGTCACCAATTGGCTAATAAATTTTAGGCATGCACGAGGCAAGTGCGATTTATAGCAATAAGAGTTGAGGCAGTAGTAGTGGTATAAATGATGTGTATATTTGAATAATTAATAATGTTGTAGGGTGTACGTGTCTATCATGTCTAAGCCAACGTAACGTAAGCGGTTTATCAAAATAATATTATACATTATTATTATGAAAACATTACAACCTATGAGGCTATAAGGATAACGTCGGGCGCCGTCGTCCTACGTCAGATTTTTCATAATCTTATACGCCGGTGTGTTACAGGAAAACTGCGGTAATAGAGTATTTAAATCGCATAGGTATACCTACCTCCATATATTTATGTGTTCGGTGTTTGGAATTAACAATATCGAAGATAAAAAAAGCCTACGTATAGGATTAGTTGGAGACAAAACGAGAAATCCGAAGAGCAGTTATGCTACACAAAATAATATTATTATATCTATTGGATGGACGAAAAACATTCTCCTAAGCCCGCGTACAATAATATAAAACTATATGGGTAGGTACAGCGTATGTCGGTGCGCTTAGTATCGTATGTTTTATTGTATTACAAACCGTACGGCCGTCACGTGCGATTAAAAAATAAAAAAAACCTAATCGAGTCGCGCACGAAACGAAAACGGTCTTTTATTATTATTTTATTTTGTTTGTTTGTTCGTTGGCCGCGATCGTGTGTATATAAAAATATGGGCGAGTCGCGTATACAATTAGCGCCGTCGCGGTCGTTTGTGTGCGTATACCGCCGCTAATATATTATATTATTTCATCGCAGAAGACTTAGATACGTCCGGAAAACGTGTGTGAACAAAACGGTGGCGCGCACGTGTCCGGAGTCCAAGCACGAACTACACACACCGCACGCGCGCAAACTGGCGCAAACGGTTCTTCCGACGTGCCGGGCCGCGAGGAGATCGCAGACAAAAACAGCAGACGAATAAACGATTTAATAAACGTTTTAGGGTTGAGTATAATATTATTACGCTGACTCGTATAAAGAACGAGTAAACTTGCCGGAGAATGCTGAAACAATGGACGCGGTTGCTAAACGGCGGCACGTGACTGGAAATCCGCACGCCCGGCACAGTGGTCCACATCTCACTCGGCGAACTAACGACGTTATAAAATAGATATAATGTGTACCTACCTATATACGGGCTGCCTTCTACTGTGCAATCGGATTTAATCGTATCGCACGCCAGTGAGTTAAATACAAAAAAAAAAAAAAAAAACCAGACACGACCGTACGACCCATATAACAATATATATTATAACAGGGGTCTTCAACCTTTTTGGCGCTGGGCCACCTCAAATCTCGTAGGTCGCATTTGTAATAAAAACATGTATTAGATAGATAACGGCTGCCCGTGGAACGAAACGACATGCGCTAAGGCAGCGAAAGGCGTCCGAATCGACTATCCGCGGCTAATGACTAGCAGACTTGCAGTCGTCGACCGTGTCCTCTGGTGTACGAAACCGATACTTGGACCGTTTGCTTGGGTTTAAGTGTTTGTCTTAAGGTTTGACGATTTCTCAGGAGTACACCGATGAAACCGCCATTAAAACAGTTTAATATAATATCATAATATTATTATACAGGGAAATTAGAAATAAATATCTATATAAAATATTATGCAGATATACAGTATATAAAGTCGCATAAAAAATAGCGTATTAAGTGCGGAGGACAGGGGACGACAGCTTAACGGTCATGCGTTTATGACGACCACGATAACGTCGATGGGTAGAGATCAGAGAAGAGGAAGATATAAATTCAACTCCTAAAACAATGTTCGTAGACACACAAGTAAAATGGGTACGTTGGAAGGATACCGCCGTAACATTAAGTTCCGAGTGTTGTCATTTTGAACAATATATGTGGGTACCTACATATTATATGCTTGTATATTATTATGTTATTTTATATTCCTCCGCGGATACTATATTTTGTTTAACTGTACGATGTCACGTGTATATATATATATATATATATGCACATGTGTATGCGCGTATATATATATATATATATATATATATATATATATATATATATGCACATGTGTATGCGCGCTTGGCTTAGAGAAAATTATTACGTCACGCTGGTTTTATCACACGATTAGCGTTCGCCGCCGATGTCGATTTGTTCTTTTCTGCAAATAAATTATCACAAAATCGTGTTCGAGAACGGTATAACTAACGTATACTGTGTAGTGCGTATGAACTGCGCTTATATACACTCGTGTAATAACGTGCATTTAACGTCTTTATATAAAATATGTACACAATAGTTTGCAAGACGTAACGCACCTAGCTCAAGACATAGAATAATATCTACGGCATACAGAACTATAGAGTAGCGTGTTATTTGCACCGGAGTGCTACTAATACATGTCCTGCAAAGTCGATAGGTACTTGCCATATTTATTTTTTATTTTTTTAACGTATGCTCACGATATAACGATGATGATGATAATAATAATAACGACCAATCGACGGACTAATACTTTGACATTGATTTACTCAAGACATAATGATATAGTAAATATAAATATATAGGTAGATACAATTTTAATTTATTAATATTAATTATAATTTTAAATATTCATTACCTATATTTTATATATATAAAAAAAAAAAAAATAGTCAGTGAGTATTTAAATCACAAATGATGATGACAATGATTATGATAGCGATAACGATTTTTAATCACATTATTAATTATAACGTAACGATAATACAATAAAATTCTCAGGTTACTTGATCGTTTACGATAAGTAAAACTACAAATAAACAAACTTAATATTCAAAACAAAATAGAAGTATGCGACTATCCAGCTTACTATTCTCGGGAGTATTATTTAATTTTACAATATAGACACTCAGTTGGCTCCACACGCGTTCATAAAAATTGTTTTAGAAAAAACCTCTTCAAGTAATAATGTATAGATACAATAACTGAAGGTGTAAATGAAAACCAATTTCCCGCGCTTTACACAAGCGTAGCACACGAAATCTGAACGTCCGATATATCATACGTCGTTATTACTGTATACGTTAGATATTATTATGTGTATTTAAACACGAATGATCGCGCTGAGAGTGCAGTGTCGGTCATAAAGCGATGTAAACATTATTGCTTTTTTTTAATCCTTTTTTTTAAACCGTTCTTATTGTACAAGTAACCATATACCTCTGATATAATACAAAATACATTCATGATATATATATATATATATATATTAGCTACACTTTAGATACACGGCTCTTACCATTTTTATTCATTTAACGTCGAAAAATGCCGAGAAACCCGTCCTCGGAGTGCACGAGACGTCTCGCCTGTATAATTTGACGGTTTGTTATTATTATTCGTTGTATTTATTTATTTATTTTTGTTCACCGCGTTCCACTCGGTCGTATTATTCCGTCGCGTGTATTGTATTTGTGTGTGTGTGTAATAATAAGGGGGGTGTCTCATTATCCGACGGACACAATATTTATCGACGGCCGTAAAAAAGAATGAAATTAATTGGCGTCTGCCGCAACGCGTCGGATTAATAAAACACCGCACAAGTATAATAATACCTATACGTAATATACATACACGCGTGGTTAGGTTGGGACGACGATAATCCTGTATACTGTAATATACGGTCCTCGGTCGGACCTTCGCGGGCGGGCGGACGGTCCGCCGTAATTTACGTATAATATATATTATTAATAATATTGTGTGAGTATATTATGTGCCTATACAAAATGATGCGTCCGCAGCAACAGCCAGTGGATTCGGGTGAACTATGATGATGTAAAGAATACGAGGAGAAACGAAAAAAGGTATATTAAATCCCGATTCTGGAAAAAAAAAAAAAGAAGTGAGAGATTTACGTTAATAATTAAAATGCGACCGCCGTAATGCGACACGATGCGGAAACGGACCGAATCTAATTAAATCACAAAAAGCACGTCTTGGACTGGTTCCAGCCGCGAGAATTCGGGACGAATATATTTAGGTATTTTTATATCATGATTGTTATTATACATATTAAGTATACGGCGCGCCGGACCGTCTCGCGATTATACCACGCGCATAAATTATTATTATTATTATTATTATGCGTATGTGTGTATCGGTCGTAAATTATTGTGTGCATATACCGCGAGAGGGTGCAGTGTTCAGCGCTTCCATTGTTATTAAATATAGTTTTATACGTATCTTCGGACGACAGCAACAGCGCCAAAGACCTCCCAAACACACACGTCCGTCACTTGCGGCAAGTCCGTAGAAACAATAATACATAACTGATGTAATATTGTAATATATTACGATTATTTATTATAATATTAATTTCGACATTTTCAAAAACACGTAACGAAGAACAAATCTTCATTTTTTTAATCGAACGTTACATGTCCCTTTTCAAAGAATAGTTACGAGCGTCAAGTATTTGTGTGTACCTTTGCTAAATATTTCGAGAGAGAAACCATACTACTGGCATACTCAACTTCATTCAGGAACCTAAGAAATATAGTTTAAACAACTAATAGCTTATGAGCTCATAGTGATGAAATTTTTAGACATACACACTGACATAATAATTGATACGTTGTAAATATGTGAATTATTTCATCACTTTTCTCTGTACACTGTACGATACACATATTCGTTAAAGAAAAGTTTTCGACGCGAATCGATATTTTGGTAGGAGAGAGTACTACTTGTATATATACGTAGGCGGGTATCGATAGTTGTAAGTACCTGTAAAGGTAGGTACCTCTATAGGCTATAAGGGTTGAAATGCGTTTAGGTATACAAAAACTTTATATATATATATATATATATATATATATATATATATATATATATATATTAAACGATGTTATCCTACAGAGAGAAACAGAGAGAAACAGAGAGAGAGAGAGAGAGTGAGAGAGTGGTGCAAGAGTGGAGCAGCAGCAAGATCACTCTGAGTAATTGCGGGCTATAAGTTTGATGTCAATTCGCGGTATATTTATGGAAAGACCTCCGGTGCACCTCGGCGATACAATATACATTATATTATAAATAAATACAATCTGTAATTTATTGTGTTTAACGGAGCTGCGGACTCAGCGGGGATTTCGACCAGGTAGGTCTATAGGATCGCCACACATCCGATCGACCGCATAGATAACTCGACTTAATATGGCTACCGAACAAATACGCCAGAGAATACGACGTTTGCTCCAGGTTTACATATAAACACACGCACGGGCGCATATCATTCCAACTATTATTTTTATGATATTATCTATCTATCGTTTCTAGAGATCTTTTCGATATGATTACGTACGTGATATATCGTGCCCACCGCACATGGACATTATTCGCCAAATCCCAAACCAAAAGGCATATCACCCGCTTGGCCTGTTGTCGAGGCCATAAAATATATTTTGTTTTTACATACCATATTATATATATATATGTGTGTGTGATGTCACATTAAAATACTGATTTATACTAACATTTACGTTTACTTAAGTATATATATATATATATATATATATATATATTACAATTGCGGGATACATCTGAATATTGGACGGTGCAAACTTATATTTTAGTACAGCTGTCTGCAGAACCTCGATAGTACGGACCCCGGATAGTCCAGTGAACGCACATCCATTAACCGTAATTTACCAAAATTCCCAAAAACACAATCAACCCATGACACAAATTTATTTATAACAATTATTCCGTTATCTTGGATTCCCTACAAGGCTTCCACAACTTGCATACTTACATACCTAACTTCTTTTACACGGTACGCATTATCTGATAAAAATTGTAATTTTTTTTTACACAAGTTGACAGCATTACACCAAATTTCTTATTTTTTCACTTATCAAACACTTTATTACATACTATAATACACTATTCTTTTTAAAAAAAATATTTTATTGAAACAAAATATAGGTGCAGTGGCGCAACAACCCCAACTTAACTTTAAGCACCTCCAAGTTCCATGTTGTTGTAATTTCAAATGTATATAGTTTTGACGATGTACATTTATTTTTTAAGAATGTATTGTCAATTAATTTATTTTACAATTAATACTTTTTTAAAATTAAAATACTAAAAATTTTAGAAAATTTTCTAATATATGATTTCAGGGTATACTAAATTCTAACACGGATTGCATAAAACAGAAATGCTTGTAGGATTTTTCAAAACAGCAAACTACCACAACGCCTAGCTATTTTATTACAGTCTGAAATACAAAGCTATATAACTCGAATCAGATTATCTAGTTTGAAGCCTCTGTCTCAACAATACCATCAACAACAATGCACGGAATGACTTCATGTAAATGTTGCATCACCTTCTACCTCATCAAGTTTAATAAGTAATTATACAACTACTCCACGTGTAAAGGTAGAATACAATACGTTAAGCCAAGCTATTATAAATTCTTTTTCAGACCATGACCAATAATCTGTATAAATTTAAGATTAATTATTATATTATACAATTTAATAATGATACAGTTTACTTAAAAAATATAAATATAAGAATTTTGTTGATATTTAGAACTTTATTCTCTTGCGAGCAGTGTGTATTCAACACGCGGCGACTAAGCGACTAGTCCCAATTATATTGAGGGACTATGATAGCAGCAAGTTAATTCGTCAGCGACTAGCGAGTAAATTCGCTCAGTGTAACAGAGCTTTAATATATGAGAAGATTAAAAATTGGCTAAAAAATAATAGGTACTTACTTAGTAAGCAAACTCATTTAGTTTTTTGAAGATTGAGAGACATCTATCAAATCGAATTGATCTAGAAAAAAATACTGAACGTATTCGCTATACTACCGATAGAAAATTACGTTTATCACTTTAACATTATTAGTTTAAATAATTTAAAATAAAATGTGTTAAATTGTTTTTTCTAATAATGACATTGTAAAATATATATATATATATATATATATATATATAAACTAAATATTGGCCATGTGTTGTGTTGAGGGAGGTGTGGGAGAGCTCCCACGGCTATATGAACGATTTATAATTGTAGCATCCCTAAGTTTTAAACTCTAGTTTCGCCAATGTCTTAAGTGGTAAAACAAAATGTCTTGCTATTTGAGTAACTACATTAGTAAAACCTCCAGTAATCTGGACGACACATCTTGTCTGAATTCTTTCAGACTATCGAAGTTCATCTACTGTATTTCATTTCGAGATTTGACCTACTATAACGACTTTACAAGAGCGTAGTGTAATGTAAACGAGTCAGTTGCGTATACTTGGGTTATAAGTCAATTTTGAATAAAAAAACGTTCAATCAAGATAACCGGAAACATACGAAATCGGGTTATGTTATTTATGCACAGTATTTACACTGTGATTGAAAATGTATTCAAAAATAACGATAGGATGAATTAAAAAAATTAATGCATTTACAAAATATAATTAATCATAAATCAAAAGTATTGCGCTATAATAGTATATTTAATCACACGAAACCACTATATTGAACGTCCATTATCGAAATTCCATTTTTCTCTCTAGAAACACGAGCATTATTTAGAGTAATTTTATGAATCGAATTGAACGCTGTTTAGCCCGCAGCTATCGTATATAACACAACTTATCATTCAAATTATATATGTATATACAAAAGTACCTATATTTAAATGATACCTGTGTAAAATCAAAATGGATTAAACGTGTATAACATTTAGGTATTATACAACATATAACTATTCTATATTATAAACGTTCGCGAACCAGACGATAAGTAGCGAAAAAAAAGTACTTATACAAATGCAAAATTATTGTTTACTCTTTCCCGTGTAGTTAACGCGATAAAAATAACTTTAATGCACGAGTCCGACGGCGCCGGGCTAGTCAGATAAATTCGCGAAATCACGAGTTGAGCGGCGCCGCCTATGTACAAATGGTTTAATCAATCATTCTCGATCGCAGTGAACGCTGGCGGTAATAGCTCGGTTCTCATTATTTTTCCCTCTCATTTTACTGTTTGCCGTCTTTTAATCGCACGTACGCGCGACGTCTAATCGGAAAGTGCATCGACGAATCTTCCGTGTTTTTAATCATCTTGAATCACTTCGATTTCGACGGCAGAGGCTACGTGGTATCATAATCAACATATATTTCATTCCTATCACCAAAAAAGTACAGAAAGGAAGTAGCACTACTTACTATATAGCAGCAATGACTTTAAAATATTAAAAATAGCGAGGATGACCAAGAAGTAAAACGAGAAATATTAGAACACGGTGGGGAGGAAGAGAAAAAGTAATCGAAGCCTCCACAAATAGACAGAAATCAAGCAGCAATAGGTTCACAAATAAAAGAAGAAAAATGTTGATTTTGAAGATCAGCTTTTAAAAACATGACAAAGAAAATGGTTCTACATTAAATAAAAATATATATTCGGTAATACACATATTCTAGTATATTATTCTACTCGGGCAATTTAATCAAAATATATAAAATGCTAATCAAATATATGATCAGTACCCACTATAATTTTTAAATCATCATAATTACCATATCATTAAAACCTATTGGTATGGTTATATTCATAGTTCATAAATTTAAATAATTCGGAAATCAAATTATCAAAACAATCATTTGCTTAAAAATGTCCAGGTGAAATGCGATTTTTCTCAATTTAAAAAAAAAGCAGTTTGATCATAGCACGTTTTTCAATATAGAATATGGAGTGATTCGCCCAGCTTACTGAATACTCACTATCTTTCATTCTTTACTAAAATAATAAATACCAATGAAAAAAATGAATTTCGTACAAAACCATCTACTTACTGTTCATAACCACACATTTTACACCGTTAAATACCCCACATATTTTGTCTTTTGTTAAAAATAGAAATTTGGAGAGTCGATAATTCAAAACCTCACACATTTGATTGACAGTTAAAAATGAAATACTTATTATTATTAAATAAATCGTAATAATTAATAATTTTATTAATACAAATTGATAAAAAAAAAAATATAGATATAAGATCAAATAAAGTAGGCATTAAATAATATTTAGATTGGAATACATTTACATGCAAGAATTTTCAAATATTCAACTTAAGTTATTTCATTGTATATGAATCGATTATATATGTCTACATTTAGAATGACTATTTCTTTATCTACTTTACGAGTACTATTAACTTATTCTACGGTGCCTTGTGGTATTTTAGATAAATGTAAGCGTTAATGATACATATCCGTGTGTGCAGTTAGGTATTGATGTAGAAAAGTATGCGGATTCGAACAACAACTTTTTTTTTGAAAGTGATGACCGCCGAATAAAAATCATAATCATAATTTTTGGGGGTATTAATAAAAAATAAATTATATAACATATAGTACCCATTTGTAATATTGATTATCTACTATAATTTTCAAATCGTCATTATTCCCATATCGTTTAAACATAGTATCATAAGTTATATTAATTATTATAGCATAAAACATTAATATACATAGATTTAAATAATTCAGAAACTATATTATATTAGCCCCCTCCCCCCCAAAAAAAAAAAAAATCAACTTAAATATTTACAGTGGTTTACTCATTTGAAAACAAGGACATTTACAATGCCACATGGTACATTTACATGGCATAAAAATATAAGTATTAGAAAATATAGTCTTCAAGCACCTATACTTAAGAATTCCAAAAAAAAAATCATAATTTTAATAAATTTATTACTATAGGAAAACATTTGTATTAGCATACTTGCTGTGATTACTATGTACATCACCACTCTATCGGTTCGCGTCATCATCGTTGGTTATATTGTAATAGCACAAAGTACAACTATTTACTACTATAATCGTCCTGTGTGTACATAGCGGTAAGATTTAAACGCGTAAAAATCCGTAACTCGAACATTAAATATACACATGTGTAGTCTGCGCGACAGCGATAGTGTACATATTATATCCGTACAATATATTATGCACCTACTATAAATATCACGCGAGTCGATGCGCGCGTATATCAAAAACCGCAGGTGGTGGTTTTTACCGATTTTATTATTTACCGTCTCCTCGTAAATCCATCGTCCTGTGCAGCGGGCGCACCGACTACTGGCCGTTGCATTCGCCCGAGTAGTAAACCCAACGTAATAATATAAACCGCGTACAATCCTGATCACAGTATTATAAATTTGGCTCCGGGACTAACACCGGGCCTGTAAAGAGCTCGTATATCATCCATATGAACCACGTACGGCGGATTTCCATATCATACGTATGTTGATAAAACGCGTGTGTGTGTGTGTGTGTGAACGTACGTGTGAATAGTGACAGGCAGATCAAGACGCGACTTTTATCGCCCGTCCGGGAGGCATTCGCCAAGAGGTGGAATTTTAATGGGTCTTTTTTAGCGAGTGGTTCGTTAACGCGTCCGCTGGAATGGCGGTGGCGTAAAACTACAACACGCGCGTACACGTGTTATAATAAAACGAAAATATGAATATGGGCGAGCCGCTCCCTCGGTCTTATCACACGACGCAAACCAACCAATCATTATATTATCAAATTAATATGAAGCTCATCTGTTAGTTTAGCTGTTGTTGTACGACCGCGTTCACAAATCGTCCAATTTTTTAGCCACCTACTTTGCCAGGTTATCTCAAGTTCTATTTCATTTTTATTTTTATCTTAATTTGTTATTTGTTTTAACATTTGCTTCACTGTATTTTTTTTTTTTTTTTGTCATGCTCATCATTTTTACTTTGTGGGCTAATTTCAATGATTCAGCAACCATAACTTCTTTATTCTAATTGTTTATTATAGGTATTAGATTTTTATGAAAGACGCAATGCGCGACTAAAAGATTTAAACCAATAATATAATATATTATATTGTATAGGTAAACTTACGTATGTACAAGAAAAATATAAAAATAAATTGCGATTCAACGATTCTCATCTTAGTGGCTGCTGAATTGCATACATAAATATTGTAATGGTGCAATAACAATAATTGTTGCATTCTAAACCACCGACCGTGTTGGATTTACATCGAGTGAATTACGCGTATAGTGTTCGGTACGGCGATTTAATCGCATTGCCTGTCGTTTTAATTTTATAAAAACAATTTTTTTTTTTACACATTGTTTTTTAAAAATACCCGAGGCGAAGGAGGTTTTAATGGTAACGATGTTTAATCACGTCGCACTGATGCCAGTAGTTTTCAAATGATCACTTTTCTAATTTTACACTACCTATCTAACGATAATAATACGGTCGACGGTCCCGGAGAGGTCGCTTCGACGATAAATATCGTCGTGACTTCAAATTCAAGTCTATTTGCATGATGTGCGCATATTTCGGACAGCGATCTTCGACTGAAAATGGATGGATTTTATAATAAAATATGTGCATCGGAGTTCGTGGAAATCGGAAAGGAATGTGAAATAAAGGGTGTGTTCACGTCTAATCCGCGCGTATCAAACCGACAATTTTATCAGTCAAAGTTTTCGGCGGATCTAAACGCGGCCCGAACACGATTACGCCGACACCTCGCGTACAATATTTTACGCATTCGACGTCATATGGACTTATAAATTAAACGCTGGGGCACAAAACACAGAAATCGCTACACATGGCGTCTGAACGAACCGTGTTCAGCGGAGGGGGCTTGCCGTCGTCATCGTCGTCGGTCGATAGGCATACGAGACGTTAATTTTAATCGCCCCGGCGGCGGCGGTGGCTGTGCGCAGGAGTGCCGCCGCCGCCGCCGCCGCCGTCGTATTAGCGCCTCTGGTTCTGTGTGTATTATATATATTATTATTATTATTATACAGGTGGGCATTACGAGTTCGCGGGAAACCGCAGGAAACGAGACACAATGATCGGTGTTGTATTTTTAATTTGTTTTCGAAACGACTCGCGTTTATTATATGGGTATAGGTATGTATAAAACCAGACGGGCGACCGGACTTTCCGGTGTTTATTATATTATGCGCTCGCGCGCATACAACATCAGCAGCCGCGTATGCGAGAAACGGAGCAGGGAAAAAACAGACGTTAAAGTCGGCAGCAGCGTTAGCAGGTAGCATACGTATAATATAGTTTATACCATTTATTTGATTTTTTTTTTCCTCCTCTTTTCACGAATTAATTAAAATACGTGTTGTAAACGCTCTGTCGTGGGCGTAACCGGCAACGTGCCTACATAAAAATAATAAACGATTCGTCCGATGCTCGCGTACACCCTATAGCGCGTATAAATGATATAATGATATTATACCTCCTCACACACGTTTATGTTACGTATACATATCAGTCATTAGGCCCCGCGGAGTCGTCTTCGGCGTCATCGCCGCCGCCTCTCGTTGCCTGTTGTACGTGCCTATGCAATGCAATGCGATGCACACATCAACGCCAAAATATTCAGAATATTATTATTATTATTATTATTAATTATTTGTGTGCGAGAGCGTTTGCGCGCGCGTGTGTGTGCACACTGCGATACGCACTGGCCACGATGTTGAATAAAAATTAGATCTGTCCAGCGGACGTCGTAATTTTCACCTGCACCAGGTTTCGGGTACACTTATTAGTTATTATATTACATACCTTTTATATGAGTATGGAAGCTCCGAATGTCTTTTTAAAAAATATGTTACTCGTATCACTATATATACGTAATCGGACACGTGTAGCGCGCGGTTAGACATAAATGTATAATAAATTATTATGATATGTATACTATTTTTAATAATATTCCTCCCAAGTGTTTAGAACGTCGGGTCGTGTGATTACTAATTGTCTACACGTATACGCGCGCGTGGTGTTTATTACATGATAATCAAAAATAACGTCTTATTCCGCGTCTCCCGCGGAATTCGGTCTCCAGTCGAGTAAACGAATTAAATACAATGGGTACGTCGAAATAATCTAGTAAATTTGACTGTTTTTTCCTCTATGGTGTCATTTTGAAACGTACACGCGCCTGTGTTTTGTTTGAAATTCCTGTTTATTTCATACAATTATTATACAACCATGCCATACCTATTATATATGATTATTTAATGGATGAAATATGCAACACACGTCGTTTACACGAATTTATGTCGTTCTTCCGCTTATTTATATCAGCAAGTACACGGAGTGCAATCATCGAAATATAACACAAGTTATCGATAACGATTAGATATCTCGGATTTAACGGAGAGCCCATGCTGTTTAATCAAAAACATAATGGATACCATGAAAAAATACGACTTCTTATCTACTAGTCCAATGAACCGTAAGCCATGTTCAGTGGTATTGGTGGGCAGTTTGTATTGCTGGAGGGGTATGTGACTCATGAGTACGTAGTTAACATGCAATTTATGGTACAGCTAGGATGTTTTAAAAGTGAGTCCAGCACTAACTACCATGTATAATATATTAATATGTAATTGGTGCTATATTAATTATGTTTAATAATTGGTAAAACAAAATAATCTATATATTATATAAATGAGAGTGTCCCGAGTGACTGATTGATAATTAACGGAGAGCCGGACTTATTAAAGTTATGGATATTAAATTTTGATGGTAGATTAATATTATAATTTCATCGTGTACTAAAAAAGGATTTTCCAAAATTCGCATTTTAAAGAGGTGCTCACACAAAGATTTTGAGATTCACGATGAAAATCGAAAATTATTTTTGTTTATTAATGATTGCCATTGGTTACAACTTATAGATTATGATAGTAATAGTAGAAATAAATTATAGAAATTGGTATTTTGTATATAACTGCCATCGGGCAGATGTGGTAAACGCATGCATCAATCGTCGCGTTTACGAACTCGAAATAATAAATTATATCATATTATAAGAGTTAAATATACATTGCCATTTTTTTACGGGCAAAGTAAGATTGATATTAATTAAAGTTAATACATCTATGTATATGAACAAAACTGCCTTGAATGACAGATTCGTAATCAACGAAGAGTCGAACCTATTAGAGCTACCGATTTGACGTTTTGATGGTAGATTAATATTATAATTTCGTCGTGCACCAAGAAAGGATTTTTTAATGGGGTGAAATCGGCAAAAAACAACATTTTACGTATAAATTGTATACTTAATACATCGATGAGTAAGCGCTTATAAGCCGTAAGCTTCTAACTGTACATTATACGTATATCACATTTTATTTGCAGGTTCTAAGGAATAATAAATTATATTGTGTGTGCTAAAATAATATGCGAATGACGATTTATAATACGGTACACATATTTTATAATAATTTTCATATAATCTTGCCAGATACCAAGAATAGATACATTTTTATACTTAAACCCGGCAACGACGGATAATTCAAGATTTCCGACGGATTGTCATTGGTTACATATTATTATATTACTTTTACAATAAGTAGATTTTTTCAAAAATATATTTATAAAATAAACAAATATTTGGCATGGGCAATGCCGGGCGGGACAGCTAGTAATATAACATATTATTTGACAGTAATACGTTTATTCATTAATTGATATAAAAGATAAAGAAGAAACATATCACTTAGTCACGTTAGTACAAAAATAATTGTATATGATAAACATAGATAAATATTAGATACACATAATATACCCGTAAAGTACGAATCGTATATACATATATATTACCGACGGAACAACATCTCGAACATAGCGTGGTGCAATAGAAATCTTTATAACGCAAGACTACGACAGAAACGCGAGACGAATAAACATGTTTCAAATGTACTCAAATTAAAATATTACTGAACGGATGAATCTAATTAATTACGAACACGACCAACTAAAACCCCCGCTGAGTTTTCGGTAGCAAATAGTAAATTATTATATTATAATAAATATATTTATATGTATATAAACACGCGATATACGTTCTAACGCACGCCATGATTAATCAACCGATAAAAAAATTTAACCGAATAAATAATAATGTGCCTTAAAAAAGATAAAACGAAAAGTAACAACCAATGTGAAATTAGTGTGTGCCAACACTGTATCTTCTTCAATCTCTTTAAAACCTACCAAAATCAAAAAAATAATAAAGATCTAGTTTGGAAAATAAAAATACGTAACCCAAAACCCGTGGTAAAATCGGCATTATTTAAAAAAGACAAGTATTTCATAAATAATAATGCGCGTTAAAAAAGATAAATAGAAGAACAGAATAACAACAAATGTGAAATTATGTCTGCATACGCGGCATCTTCTTCAACCATTTCGTGAACTTATAAATTAAAAATAACAATATTTATAATAATAATAGATTAGAAACTGAACCGTAGACAAATCTTCCCTAGATTGATTTATGTTTTATTGATATGTAAGTTATGGTGTTCTTCAATAGTAATCAAAAAATATTTGACACAATATATATACCCATATTTTGAAAAAATGTCCACTATGCGGAAAACTATTTTTTTTTTTTTTTTGTTAATTGTACAAAATGACTACCGGTTTCATGAAATGTACAATAATGGATCATCCATATTGGTTAAAAAAAAAATAATTCCACAACGTTGAAACGACATTTACGTCTGTTATGTTAATTATAAAAATTACAAATAAAAATACATTTGATAAAATATCGTTTTAACTTACAGGTCACTGGTGTACAAGATAAAATATGTTAAATCATCCGCTCGTTTCTAATTGTTACGTGGTCATTTTGTCCATATATAGGCGCGGTACACTTGCACAATAAATATCATACAATATGCACAGAAAATCCCACGATGTGGGGTGGGGTTGCTGGCGAGACTTGGTTCCGGGTGGTTCCTAACCGTCTATTACAAGACGCGCCGGGCCGCACACGAATTTCCTACGAGTATTGATGCACGAGAGACGTACGCACTATACGCGGCCGATTCGCGCGATAGGATTCTTTCCGCTGCGACGGAAAACAATGCATAACTACATACATTACAATCACGAGACGCATTAACATTATGTGATGGCCGTTCGACAATATCATTATCATTATCGTTATTATCACCAGTACACCATTATTATTATCATAACAGTTGTTATTGTTGATTTATGCGTACATCGCGCGGCGAACAATCCCGATGGCGCCACACACGGCACGCCGCCGCACGGTACGTATATAACATATTAATATTATATTATGTTCGTTTCGTCTGACGACGGTTAAGGTAATTTTTTGTTCTGTCCGACCATATCAATTAGAATATAATCCTTCTTCTCCTACACGGAGTGTGCGGCACACATCTATAATATATACAGGTACCTATAATATCGTGTACGTTTTATAATCACGGTAATTTATGCGCGTTTTGTCCCACGAATATTTTTAATATTATGTGTGTGTGTATATATTATATATTGTATCCGAGTATATTGTACGTACATAATTTATGGTAACGATTTTCCGGACGAACGAGTAATAAACAGCTGACGACTGCATATACGATGTACGCGTTTTGTAGTATTTATGCAAATATAATATCACGATGTGTACATACGCTCGATGCGAGCGCCAAAGCTCAACGAGTAGACGGGACCTATAGGAATTAGAAACTACCACGTTTGAGGATTTTCGGTAATTTTTTTTTTTTTTTTTTTGTAACCAACCGAAAATAAAGCAATGTACGAAACCGATTCGTCGATTCGCGAATTTTGTCATATATGCCTATAATATTGTTGTCCATGTAATCGTGTTTGCGGCGATTGGATCACATTAGTGTCTGGACCACCGGATATTATATACATTATTTTACTGTTGGGAGATTTGATTTCGAGAAATATCGATGTAGTTATTGTCACTGTCTGCAGAGGTTGCAGCAGCACCTTCATAGTTCATATAAATATGCGTACGTACGTCATAATAATATTTTATGTTATACGTACAGTCTGCAGTACTGTCGTTATATTATTGAGACATTAAACGGCGGGGAGCGCACGTCTCGGAGCTGAATTATATTCGCCCATCGATTGGATACATATTATTATTATTATTATCTTTTTATTTTTATTTTTTAATAAAACATAAAATATAAATCCTGTCGGCAGCGGTGACGGACGGTGGCTGAGTAATTTGCTGAACATTAAAAACGTCCGGTAGCTCCATAAAAACAAGCCAAACGCGCACATACACGCGACCCGACCGTATTTATGATCGCACTTCGTTCCACGTAGCCTTGTCGTCAAAATATTATAATACTTATCTCTTAAAATAATATTTACACGAAGCATAGGTCGCGTTTTTCTAGTGCCGACTTTGTGTAGAGAAATTCGGCCGAAACGGCTTGGCGGTTTATTCTATATATATATAAATACCAGCTACCGTGTACTGTACCTATACCGTCGAATACATTAAAAAAAAAAAATTAAACAAATTTCACATTCCAGAGCAAAATACCTATTGGCCTACCCATCAATATTTTGTCTGTAGCTTATAGGTGGTTAACTCACAAATTCTGAATGTGAACTTGAAAATACTCACAAAATATTGCAGAAGATTATTTTGGAGTTCGATACATTAAAGTGGGTGGGCCAACTTTACGTACTTTATTATGTCACGCGTATAATGTGTATTAATTATTTATGTAATGTTTGTGCATTTTGTTTATTTATTTTTATTTATTCGTAGTTTTACCAAAAACAAATTATTAACAACGACGTGTCATTATTATTCTTATACGCTGCTGTGCGCTCGCCGCCGAAAATTTTAATTATGAACCCATCGACTTTATGTTTGTCTAGTGTAGGTATAGGCTTCGGAAGAGTCCTGCAGTCATCCGTCCCCCGGGTGCGAAATTTCAGTTCATAAAACTTGTGAGCGCATTATATGTCATGCATCTTTTAAATATTTATGTGCGTGTTTTTTTTTTTTTTATTTTAATAGAAAACGAGATTCCACGTAATTCAGTCTTTTCGTAAACATTATACATTATACGTATATAGTTATAAACAATAAAACTATACTTATGTATACATTACTATTATTATTATTATTATTATTATAGTTATTAATTCCACAATTCACATACAGAACTGTAAGAAGCGTACGCTAGTAGCCGTAATTTTACAGTGCGGTGACACATGCGTAGGGGAGTGACAAACACGCGTCTATCTCTATTTTCCGTACAACTATAAATACGGCTATAAAATACATTTTCACGATTGGTGTTTTTCAATACTCCGTAAATTAAAAAATAACAATTTAGATTCTACCTTCTCATCGAAATACTATAATAATGTTTATTTTTCCGCTTTTTTAAAGAAGAATCGGTGTAACCATTTATTATTCTACTGTAGCGGTATTCTTGAAAGTGGATGACAACTTTTAATACAAAATAAAAATACTTAATTGTGTTTTAATAATAACTTACAATTATATAGAATGAGCTTACAAATTTTACAAAAATGTTTTTTCTTTTGAAAATATACACTATGTGAATTATGCACACACGTTGAAGGAGTGATGGATTGATGGTAAATATACCAGATGAGTTATAAAGATGACAACAGATCTTATAACTGGAGAGATAGAATTGATATTTGTCCTCTACCGTGTAGCCATTTTCAGCTTTTTCTAAACTTGCTAGCTATATGCATATATATATATATATATATATATATATATTCTAGCGAATAGATTGAAGTTATAGAATATACTTATTTAATCTAATTTTATAAACCCTATTGTATAATATGATTTACAGATAAATTTATCTTTATAGTTTTTAAAAGTCTTCTACAGTACAAGCAGCACAACCGTATGACTGGCACGACTGAAATAAATCGATGTTATTGTACTATTAAATTTATTAAATTTATGAAACAAATCCTTTATCGATTATATTATGTTTAAATAATATTAAGACACACGTATAGGAGGACGCTATTTCAAATCATTGTGATATATGATAATCTTAAACTTCAATAAAAAAAAATAATAAAAAAAAAAACAGTGAATATGCTTGAAGTAGAAAACGTGCATTTTTTATCGTGCATTTTACATAGTTTATTGTTATTATATTATCTTTATTGTTTTTTTTTAATCACGTCACGTGTTCAATTTGATTATTTTGTCGATATAAATCATAAAACATATAGTATGATAAAACAAATCAAAATTTAAAATCAATTATGACGATGGTAAAGCTCTGTTGTTAGCTCAGTGAAACGCACCAAGGACGAGCAAAGCAAAGTGACTAACCAGGACAAGTCCGACCAGGTTACAGTCAAGAGAGCAGTTCAGAAGCAGTCCAGTAACCAAAACCCGATCAGAACTCAATAGGTACTTGACATGATTAAATTCGAGGAACATATAAGTGGCAACGTCTATCAACCCGGCTTGCAGTGAAAAAAGTAACGAGATCGAAACAACGATGACTATGTTCATCACATGCCTGTGTGAAAAACTAAGGCCCCCTTCAATACATTTTAATTATTATGTACACTTATGTATGTATGTACTGATTACTTACATTCGAAATTTAAATAAGTATTTCTATTCTATAATAATAAAATATTATACATATATTATGCTTCAAGCAGTCGTCGTAAACTGTAATTTGTTTTTATAGAAATAAAAGCATGTAGAATATTTTTTGTACATTATTCTGTACTTGTCTGTAATTTATACGACTGTAAAGTATTACAAATTATATTTATTTATTCGTTTTTTTTTTTTTTTTATAAAGCGCTGGGCAATGATTCCCCTTTTCTTTAGCTAAAGGCCCGTGCCATTTGCACACGTCGCCACGCGTATTTCGTACGGTATGTTGTTATGGTAGTATATAATATAATGATAGTTTGTGAGTCGGCATAATATTTCTATCGTCAAAAAGTTCAAAGTTGAAAGATACGATAGTAAGTTTATTGAATTATATTTTGTTTTTAAATATAGTAGTCAGATGAGTACATTAATTTAACTTAATCGAATATATTTTATTCAACGTTACAAAAATCTACTGTTGAAACAAACGTAGTCCCGTTAATAAATTAATCACTCTGTGTTATACACGCTATTAAAATGATATGTTCAAGCTACCACGAACGCTTGGAAATAGTTGTAAATACTAATAACTAATATAACACATCAATTTCGTTATAATGCACTTATAACTTGTTTATTAAATATAAAAAAAAAAGTAATCGGAGATATTCATTAAATACACTGTAATTTATATGACTATAAATTATAGTGCTTAAGTCACTATATATGTATATAGTTTAAGACAATACCATATGCGTATACCAACGGCATATATAATATGAACGTTGATGTAACTGGAAACAAATTATTTAAAAATTACATTTTCGAAATATAGGTAGGGAAATGTATATGAAGATATATATTATTAACACGGTAATAAAAACGTTACAAGTTATGGCTAATCGTACAGTTAACAAATATATTCACGTCCCACACCGAAATATGGAATAATAATCGAATGCAATGTAAAACAATGCGACGTAATGTCATAATAAAATGCGCAGCCGCACAGTCGCGGTTGCCCGTCGCTTTTCTTTTCCTCATAAATCGTATGAAAATAAAGATATTTACATTAATATCCTGCAGCGCCCACGCGGTGCACATTGTTACACCGAGTCTCGGACCTTACAGACGATGACGACGAAAAGCTACCGAATACAACACGCGGCTGCTGCTGCGGCGTTATGCAAACGCGTGAGATTTTATTTTTATATGCATAAAACGTACGTCCGTCCCGCGCATCAAAGTTCGACTACTTATAACATGAGCTGTGGGAGGATGCCAATTACTTATAGGTAAAAGATTATCATGACGACGATTCGTTTTCGAGTTCGTTTGCGTAAAGGTCGTGTGGGTTAACCGCTAGAAATGTTATAAGCGTTATAGCATAACAAAAAATAAACACATATAATTATATATAACACAGTGTATATGTGTGTATAATATTATATAATAAACACACATACACACATATATCTATCTATATATTTATATGTACATTATATGTATGTATTCAACGTAAAGGTCACGCTTGAACCTGTTGAACGTCCTCGGCGGGAGTGGAGTAGAGGCAATGTAGAGCGAAATAAATCTTCACGCGCACGTCCCGCAGACACCTCTC
Organism: Pentalonia nigronervosa; assembly: GCA_014851325.1. NCBI lineage: Eukaryota > Metazoa > Arthropoda > Insecta > Hemiptera > Aphididae > Pentalonia > Pentalonia nigronervosa. Next base: position 4,701 of record JACXSJ010000676.1, on the reverse strand, counting down.
GTTAAGAAAAATAAGAAAAAACCTCGAAGTCGTTCGGTCGACGGTCGTCGTTCTTGCGCGTCTATACAAACCCGTCTGTTGGCGTGAAAAACACAGTCGTATGGCGACAATAATAATAATAATCTATAATATATCGCCCTGATGCATTATGTAATAATATAATATAATATTAATGTATAATAACGCGCAAGCCCGACGGCACAACATATAAATATACGCGTTTATTGATAAGTTGTGTACGAGTATACGCGTGTAAAATAAATGTGCTAATGTGAAGCAGGAGGCTATTCCATGTCACGCCGGAATCGATCAGGGTAAATATAATAAATTGTAAAATTGTTTACTCTCGCAAGACGATCGAGTAGATCGCTCTCGAATGAGCGAAAAAACGGTGGGTCCGGACGCGAAGCCGTCGGGCATGTTTTTATAGATAAAAAATCCATATCACAGATTCGTGGTAAATTGTTTTCGTATTTACTACTTATATCAGTCACGAACTCACGAACACGATTGCATAAAAAATGACTGCCTAAATAAATATCTTAAAATTTGTAATTTTTATAGTTATTTTGGGAAAAAATTGAACCCGCGGGGGAAGGGCAGCTGTTCACCCTGACTTCCCGTGCGAGCGTGTCTATAAGTATGGTCGAGCGGCGGATGGCTATAAACTCGAAGAAATATTATTATTATAATATAGCCCAAGAGACCTTAACGAACGTGCACAATAATCGATCATACCAGAGAGATGATAGCGGATTATTTATTGCACAATTTGTTGAATTAGTGGTTTAAAATTTCACACCGATTCGATATTTAAAGTTAATTTTATTCAATCGATTACATTTTTAACTAGTAATATATCATTAGAACGATTTATAGTATAATATATTATTATGTATTATACGCGCAGTATACAGTAGGTACCTATATAATATATATAAAACATGTAACCGCGCGTACGTGATGTCTCAAAATAACTGCCTCCAAGCTATTATTATTATTATTATAGGCGTTACTGTCTCAATGGATATAAATGTATATAAATGTATATTATACGCACGTAATCAATTTGTGTAATGTGATTTTTCGTTCCATCGTTAACGGTTATTTAACACCTCATCTTCAGACTGTGGCGGGCATCGTTATATCGAGCCACCGATATATATATGTGTATCAATATTGGCCCCGAACACAAAATAGTTACATTATTAATTTAAAAAAAAAAAAACAAGGGCGATAAATTCTACTTTGGATACACAGTATAGGTAGGTGTATGCAGACAGTCGTCACCACCTCCTCTTGCTGACAATTTAAATTAGTTTTAAAACGGGAACATATTACTTAGGTCTAAATGTTTATCGGTAGGTTATTATAGTACCACGCCACAGTCACTGAATTGCACAATATATATACGATCTTCATTACTCCATTCTATTTGATAATCTTTTGGTAATGCTGCAGTTGGAATAATAGAAGAACGATGAGCGGGTAAAAGAAAATGAGCCAATTTTGTCTAGTTTTCATAGAAGAAAAAATATCTATAATATAACTATTTCACATCAAAAATGAAAATATTTTTGGATTAAAATGAGACTTGAATTTGGATTTACGAGAACCGCACGGAACGGAATTTAAAGAATTTATTCGTGCCGAACTACAGTTAGATTTAAGCAATGATTTCGCAATTTTTACTTCACGCAATTCAACTTGCATCGACGCTGTAAACATCAAACAGCTTGAAACACGCGAGTACATTTCGTATTTCGATAGCCATCACCGTTCTTTATTATCAATTACTACTACTTATTAAATATCATAAATATTTTTATTCGAAAATATAATTTAATACGCAATAATAAATACATGTTGTTTTTGAAACTCGTTTTTTTATTTTTTACACTAACAGAAAAACACTTAGTACCTAATAAATTATTTAAATAAAACTAATATTGGTTGATAGTTGTCTGATGATGTCGGCAAATGGAAATGATTGGGATTGTTATTTGTAATTTTAGCTCATAATTTCTCATAATTATATTAATAATTTACTGTCATGGTACATTGGTTGGTAGCCATAAGACATATACATGCCCGATGTATCTGCATGCAATGGAAATACTCTTTTATCCGTATAGAACTCAAAATATTTTTAAGGTGAAATATTCTTAAGCAATATAGAATTTTTGGATGATTGCAATGATAAATGGACTCGATTTAGTCCAAGTAATAATTGTTAATAATTGTTCAAAATCATATTCTCCACTTTCAACTACTGATACAGTCTGTAGTAATATTAAAGGTTGTGATATTTTATGTGACTCTTAAAATGATGTCTTTGATTAACCCATTAGCGCTATGCGTTGTTATATGGCAACGAAAATAGACCTTTTCCTTAACAGCTTTGTAAAGCTGTTAGACATTTAGAACGTTAGGTATGTCTTAATTTAATTATTTAAAAAAGTCTTCATGGTACAAAAATAAAATAACAAATAATATGAAAAAATGCTTGAATATATATGCCTGCACATCTACAAAACATTAATGATGATTATAAATCAGTGTTCTTAACATGTAGACGAAGGGTTTCGCCTGATTATGACGCGCCAGAAAATATTAAATTTTTGTTATGTTTCTTTTTTAGACTGACCTAGTAGGTAGTAACAACACAATCGATAGTCGAAAATCAACCACTTTAGCTGCTATATTTGCATCTTTTACTTCAGAATCATGTTAATATTACAAAATAAAGCATACGAAACAGCGGAATAAAAATAAAAATGTGGCTTGGTGTGGCGCGGTCGTACGCTCAACTGCGGAAACGCTCTGAGTGTACGTACCGGCCGGTGTTGCTAGTTTCCGGATGGGTGACCACCCGGGTTTATAGCAACAAATCCTTGTCGCACATACAAAAACGTGTTATAACCAACCGTACCTCAACCCACAATAAAACCTATTATAAAAAACCTACAAACAGCTAATGGCCATAGTTGCCGGGCTTAAGATCAATATAAAAAAAAAAAAATAAATAAAAATAAAAATGGATATAAAATTCTTGCGGATTTAGCTAGAATACAACTTGAAATATTATTTAGTATAAATAAAACACAATTTGCCATTAATTTATATGATGAAGCTAATGAAGACTTAGAAACCATCTAACTTTACGTATGGCATATTTAAATTTTCTACTGTAAAACCAGATGAGTATTGAAAATGATAATGAAACGAAATAGCCCAAAAATCAGTGTCTTTCAGTTCATCGAGAATTCTGATGATACTGATGATAATTATCAAGACATTACTATTAGTTATATGATCGTTTCTTTACAAAGCCTAATCTTCTATAATTAAAAGATATACAGAAAAAAAATGTTTAAATAAATAAAACAAATGAAATAAAATAAAGGCAATGAATTCTCCCAATCACGAACCAGAAAGTAAGAAAGTATTGGTATTAAAAGAGATGATTATATAGACACCTTTTATTTTAATTATAATCATTGGATACATGTAGAAATGGAAAGATATTTAGAGTAGTTATGGATACATGTCCGTTCATTGTTACTCTTGAAACCACCTATATTATATATTATTGTATACAGTAAACACACATCAGCAATACGACGTCGCCAATCGTAATAATATGTATCGTACATTTGTAATATGTCTGAACGCGAGTTTATTAAAAATAAATTTAAAAAAACAGCAAAGATAAATCGCGTACCTTACCCAGGGCGACGGGCGACGACGGCTTATCGCCGGTCCCGAAAGAACAAATCATTTCCGATCGTACACCTTAGCTGATCGAAGCACAAACGAACATAATGGCTGTCCATTTGCCGCGTAAAACTGAAGACAGCGAAGGCAGCGTTATAATACGCACGCATATATATAAATTATGGTATAGTTTTATGGCACGCGCGTTGTTTGGCCGATTGATTTAGTGAATTCCGTGTGGGCACATTAAAAATATATACGCGCGAGAATATATTTATTTTTAGTGCGACTATATTATATATATATATATATGTGTGTGTGTTCGTGTATGGTAGGTACTTGGTTTAATACAAGTACAAAACACGACGTATTACACTGGCCTCTGCTGCCGCCGTCACACCGTTGTCATAACCCACAAATTGAAATTGATGAAAAAATAAATGGTGTCCGGGGTCGTGACCGAAGGTGTGAACACAACAATGTGAGAGTAGACTGACACCACGCGCGCGACTGTAAGACGAATATAATTTGGTGAAGCACGGCACGGAATGAAAAATAATAATAATAAAGTAACGATACGAACATCCCTTGGGGCCAACCGTGTACAAGACGGTGGCTGAGGAGGAAGTGGAGGAAGAAGAGAAAAATAAGAAGAAGCGCACGCGCTCGCTAACAAGTGTTCTTGACACGTCTCCCGGTCCGAGAGAACGGTGAGCGTGTGTGAAAATTCAGGCGGTATTATGGAAATACGTTTTTGTGTACATACAATAATAATAATAATATACTAATATCGTGTGTAGAAAAAATAATAAAAACGACACGAAGAAATAATAAAATTATTACCATAATAAATTATAAACCGGCATCCCATCGGTCCGCCGTTAGGCTAAGTACGTATATAGTTATAATGTTTAGTACGGGACGGCGGCGGTTAAAGGCAAACGTCACGATGAGCTTCTCGATGTAGTGCCCGTCGGGATCGCG
>JACXSJ010000675.1:0-191915 GCA_014851325.1 Pentalonia nigronervosa | reverse complement strand
ACTGAACTAGCTTTACTAGATGCTTTAGATCTGTGCATTTCAGTAACATTTTCTGGAATACCTTCTGGTTCTTCTGTTGTAGAACCCGATCTACTTGTAGTTTTATTAGTAGAAGTAATTGTTTCATGAACTGAGGATTTAACTGGATCATCACAAACTGAGCTAGCTCCAATAGATGCTTCAGATTTTTGCATATCAGTGACATTTTCTGGAATACATTTTGGTTCTTCTGTTGTAGAACCCGATCTACTTGTAGCTTTATTAGCAGAAGTAATTGTTTCATGAACTGGGGATTTAACTGGTTCATCACAAACTGAGCTAGCTTTACTAGATGCTTTTGATTTTTGCATATCAGTGTTATTTTCTGGAATACTTTCTGGTTCTTCTGTTGTAGAACCAGATCTACTTGTATCAATCTTAGCAGAAGTAATTGTATCATGAACTGGGGATTGAACTGGTTCATCACAAACTGAGCTAGCTTTACTAGATGATTTTGATATTTGCATATCAGTGACATTTTCTGGAATACATTCTGGTTCGTTTGTAATAGAACCAGATCTACTTGTAGCTTTAGAAGCAGAAGTAATTGTTTCATGAACTGGGAATTTATCTGGTTCATCACAAACTGAGCTAGCTCTAATAGATGCTTCAGATTTTTGCATATCAGCCACATTTTCTAGAAAAGTTTCTGGTTCTTCTGTTGTAGAACCAGATCTACTTGTAGCTTTATTAGCAGAACTAATTGTTTTATGAACTGGAGATTTTATTGGTTCATCACAAACTGAGGTAGTTTTACTTGATGCATTAGATTTCTGCATATCAGTGTTATTTTCTGGAATACTTTCTGGTTCTTCTGTTGTAGAACCAGATCTACTTGTATCAATCTTAGCACAAGTAATTGTATCATGAACTGGGAATTGAACTGGTTCATCACAAACTGAGCTAGCTTCACTAGACGCTTTTGATTTTTGCATATCAGTGTTATTTTCTGGAATACTTTCTGGTTCTTCTGTTGTAGAACCCGATCTACTTGTAGTTTTATTAGCAGAAGTAATTATTTCATGAACTGGGGATTTAACTGGTTCATCACAAACTGAGGTTTTTTTACTAGATGCTTTTGAGTTGTTTTCATTTTGTCCTAAATTAGGCTTGTCTTGTTCTTGGCAAAGTGAATTTGATCTACTTTTATCTTTATTAATATAAGGTTCTTGTGATATTAATGGTTCGTCACAAATATTAATTCCTTTACTAGATAATTTTGGGTCATGAGTACCATTTAGTTTCTCACAGACAAAACTTGATTTACTTAAATCTATGCTTTCTTTCTTTTTTTTTTCTTCAGTAGTTCTTGTATTAGTTCCTTCTTGATCATCATATTTATTGTCAGAATTATTTTGAGATTCTTGTTTTTGTTGTTTATTGACAGTGTTTAAATCTGCATTTGTTTCTTGAGTATTTATAAGTTTTAAATCTTCAGTACTTTCTCTCTTTTCTACATTATATTTTACTTTTTTATCATTTCCCTGTGTATCTTTCTCAGTTTCATAATCCATGTTTAAATATTGTTCATCGATACATTTTTCTTCTTCAAATTCAATTTTTGATTCTTCTAGAATGTGTGTTGTTTTTTCTTCTTCATTGAATTGCGTATATATATTTGATGTTTTAGTATTTTCTTGATTAGAGCCTTGTATATATTCTTGAACTTGATGATTGGTGATTTCATTTTCATTTTGTTTTTTTAATTCATCAATTTTTTCTGTTATTTCACATAAGTCCTTGGATGACTCCAATAAATGTTCTATTAATTTAGTTTTTTCATCAACATCAGGAAGACGGTTACTTTGTTTTGTATCTTCATAATCATCTTCTTTATCTGAATCTTCTTCAAGTTCAGTATCTAATAAACCTACGGTATCTAACACTTGTCGTTTTAATACTTCTGGGGAGGAATCTAATGATACTAGTACATATTCGGCGTTTTCTACTTGTACAATTTCTTGAGTTTCAGTTTCTGCCTCAATTTCTTTTTCTGCAGCTTTTGGTTTTTGTTCATCTGCTTCTTCGTGAAATGGCAAATCGGCTACTTCATCTGGTGTTTTTAATGTATCTTTGGTCTTTTTAAACTCTTCGATTTTTTTATCTGATTCATTAATTTCAATTTCTTTTTTTGATTCAGTTATTTTTTCATCTTCTGGCATAGTAGGCGCTGTAGTAGCCCCCGAGTCTGACAATTTTTCTGCACATTTTTCTTTGGTTGCAATATCCTTGGCTGTTGTTAAAATTCCATCCAACTCATTTGCAATAATTTTTTTTCCATCGGGAGTTAATAATTTTTCTGGTGTAATTGCTACTTTTTCTACAATCAAAATATCTTCTTCTTCGCCACTCTTATCTTTGTTACAACTAATCAAACTTGATTTATAAACTATATTTGAGTCTTTTTTTAAAGAAGTTTCGGTAATATTAGGATTGACTGGTTTTGTTTCTTTTTTAAGAATTGGAGTACGCTTTAGACCTGAATTCGTTCTCGAAGAAACCAAAACTTTCCGATTTGCTTCCTCCTTCTTACTTTTAGTAGGAGTGCTTGAAGGAGATTTTGTAGTTGTAGATGTTGATTTTGGCTTAATAACTTGTTTAATTTGTTTATGTTCTTTTTCTTGATTTTCAATTGGAGTAGTGGGTGATGATTTATCGGTTGGAGGAGATTTGGATGATAATTTTAGCGTTTTTTTAGTAGTTGTACTTTTTTGGACAACCTTGTTGGAATTTACTTTTGCGCTAATTGAACTATATTTATGTTCAATTTTTGGTTTTAAGTTTACCGTTTCTTTCGTAACTGACTTTATACTTGGTTTTAGTTTTTCTGTTTCAACAGGGAACTTTGGTTTTGGTGTTCCTTCTTTAGGTACTGTTGGTATTATAGCTGTTTGTATAACAGCATTTGAGGCTGATGTTGATACTTCTAAATTTTCCATAGTCTTAATCGTTTTAGTTTCACCCGGAATCATTTTTTCAAGAATAGTTTTCTTAGTTGTCTGAGATTTGATCGTTACTGACGTAGATGAATTCATTGATTTAATAGAACATGAAGGGTGCTTTAAAAAATCGAGATGTCTAACTCTTTCTAAAGATTCAAATATTTTATTTTGAGGACTACTTCCTGGAAACAAAATTCTGGTGATTGTAGTATTTGGATTTGCTGGTTGCCATACTAGTAGTGTACATACGGATATCATATTAGGCAATGGAAACTGTAAATCTTTAGTAGGATTAAATAATTTTTGATCACCTTCATTCCATTTTGCCAAAAAGTCTTTTACCTCTTTACTCTCTTTGGAAGGATTTAATACATACATATCTAATTTTCCATGACCAACTTTATGATATAGATTGATTGGCTCTAGATTTATATTTCGATAACATAAATGCGGACGAAGTTGCAATTGTTTAAGATCAGTTATTATGCTTTGTGCTGTATCTATTAAACTAATTGATAGAACATCTTGTTTAGCATCTATATTAGGAGATGATATTTGTTTTCTTGTCTGAAAATAAAGATATATTATTCATATTAAATATAACTATAATTATTTATAACTACTATAATTTAATTAAAAATATTTATTTTTATAATACTTAATGATATGAAACAAAATATTATTTTCTATATTTTCTATTCAAAATAAGTTTTATTAGATTAAAATGTATAGGTACTATAAATGAAAACGTTTACATAGCTACAAAAATCATATGGATGAAAAGTCTCAAGTAAGATATAGATAAGAAAATTTCAATGTAAAACAATTTACTAACAAATAATAAAATTTTCTAAACAGTGTTGAATAATTGAACTTTGTATCTAAATCTTAAGTATTATTAAACATTGAATATATTAAATTTAATGTAATTATCATATACATAATATATTAATTTTAAACTAGCAATTATAAAAAATAGTTTTAAGCAGTTCAAATGCAGCATTGTGTGAAATGAAATTAATTTAAACAAAACATTTTTGATGCCTTTCTTTGTAAATTCTATTAATTTATCTAACTCAAATCTTTAAATATATTTTTCATAATTTTTACATTTTTTATTAAAGGAAAATGGGGATAATATCTATGTGAATTTAAAATGATTTATCATTTATGATTCCTTACCTTGAAGTTACAGAAAAAATGTCCTATTTGAGGATACAGTGAAGACATGGTTTTTCGTTTTAAAAATGATGCAACTCCCTCTAAATTAGTACTATTAAGTCTTGTTAATAGTACTGCATCCAACCGATCCAAATGTCTTGCAAAACCCCAAAAACAAGAATTTCTTCCCGCGCCTCCATCAATTAACATGTTAAATCCATTGATACCAAATAAAGCGGAATCGCCTTGACCAGCAGGAAACACATAAAGCGTAGGTCTACTAAATCTGATATTTCCAACAACTTGCGACCCTTCAAGTAATATATCAAGTTCAACCACTTCAATTTTATCACAAAACCATCTTACGATTGATTCTATTGACTCATTATCAACTATTTTTTCCGGTGGATTTAATAAAAAACGTGTGCCCTTAACTCGGCTAACTTGATTCCAATCAGCTTCTGCAGAACAATGAAGTTCAATACGAATCTGATTTTCATGGAGTCTAATCGTACGCTGAGCTTCAGCTGTTTTATATGCATCTAAGAAGTCAGTGACAGAAAACGAACCATCCTATAAGTATAGAAACGAGTTTTAATAAAATTATATTTTAATGCAAATAATAGAATTTAAACAAGTTGTTAATCATTAATGCTCCAATATTCTATCAATTTAATTTAAAATAAATATATGTATTGTGTACATTATATTATTTATACAATTAAAATGGTATCAATATAATAAATATATAAAAAAAATGATATCTTATAAATCTTATAATAAATGTATTTATATTACTTATTGTACAAAATGTAGAGATTGTAATTCTTCAAAATAAAGTCAATAAAAAAAAAATGTAATATCAGCCGGTGCTTAATTAAATAAAATTAACTAACTTGAAGGATCCAAGATCCATTTTCTGTAAATGAATATCCCGCATGAATGATGCATCTGTACTTTGTAAAACTTGCTAATAAATTTCTTACACATTGCACTAATGTACTGTGTTGAGGGTTAATAAGAATTTCAGCGACTAAATTATCACTTGCATATTGAAAAAGTTGTTCACCTAAAATATATTTTACAATGCCATTATTAAAATTGTTTTATTAGTATCTACTATTTTAATATTTTATAAAAATTAAACAAAGCAATAAATATACCATTTTTGCCTTCTTCACCTTCAATATTTTGATTAACAATAGCATTGAGTTCAGTCACTATTTCAACACCACTCTCTTCATAATTCCAACATGAAAGTCCTTAAATATCAACAATACCTGATTATTTTACAGAATATACAACAATGTTTACCATGTAATTTCCAATAAATAATAGATTATAAGTGAAACGTGTTTTAGTAGATATGCAGGGCATTACATTTAATATTCCTACCCACAATTATTATTATAATTTTGATTTCCACAGGGATAAGAATAAATATGTTTATAATTATCAACATAAAACAAAATAAGTTACAAAAATTATAGATTATTACAATCGGTACCTATTTTAATATTTTTAATTAAAAAATGTATTAAAGTATCATATTTAAATTTATATTTTTCAACGATTAAATTAAGATGTTTACAATATTGTAATTTAACAATTACAATGGTTAGATTCACATAATATTTAAAACTAACTAACTATTATTACTTAATTTATTATTGTTAATATGAATACATTATTCACAATATTTATTTAATGCATAGAAAAATGGAGTTTAACATTATTTTAAATAAAGAAACAATTTAATTTTGGATAAAAATACTTAAAAACACAAGCATTTCAAAATCTAATTAGAGCGCTATTTTTATGTGACTTTAATATTAATGTTTCTTACTGTATAATTTTTTGAACATAATACCTATTTGACTACCATTATTATTATTATTATTCATCATTAACGAGGTTAAAATTAGATTAAAATTAAATGACAAGAATAATAATCGATCATTTATGAAAAGATATTTAAAAAATGTACTTTATAATATATATTAACTTGTATAAGTTTTATTTTCATGTAAGCCTGTCGTGTTTGATTAATATCGATAATATTTATATTTGGAGCAAGAAACCATTGTTTGATGTCCATCAATCACTTTTGTCCAAAAATAGTTTCTATAGCTTCTTTACCTAGTAATCGATGCTTTTTATAATTAAAAAAATAAGCGGCATCAACTTGTGTAAGCACAATACATTGGATTACATCGATTTGCTATTGTATTAATTAGCTTAAATAACTGAGTTGAATGAGAAAACAATCAATATTTCAACGAATGAATATATTAAACATTTTAAACCAAACCACATTTTTAAAATATATGTTCATTATTTTATGTATTACATAATATGTTTAATGATTTAAATTAAAACCTCAGAGTCTAATATAATATAAGGGATTTTTGAGAATAAAATTAAAATGTATAGATAATTACCTAACAATAAGATTACTGACAACCATCTATTTAGTAAACTAAATGTATTAATATAATAAAATTAATTTAAGAACTTAAAAATAATATATTTGAACTTAGGGTCATATGCGTTCCTAAATCTTTTTTAATAGTTTTAAAAGTAGGTATTCATACTTCATATTATAGTCTTGTTAGGGAAAAGAAAAGCTTAAATTATATAGAAATAAGCGAATCAATTAGTTAAAATTATTTTCTTTTTCTACTATTTAAAGATATTTACATAATTATACACTATTTCAATAATATTAGTATGTTGTGTTAGATAACTTATTACATTGAAGTACTATGTAGTTCATATTTCCTTGTATTATTGATAAAAAAAAAATGATTACTTGGTTTATTTATTTAGATGAAGATGGTAAATAAAATAAAATCAAGAAAACAGTAAATGACATTTATATGTGGGCTCTTAAATTTTCTATTTGTGTTATTATTTTGTTTTATACTATTAAACCATAATGGTAATATTTTATATATTTCAGATTTTTTTTTCTTTCAAAATTAATTATTACAGTTTTGTGTCACATGTTATTTTAGTTATGTGTTTAAGTCATGATGTACTTAATATTATTGTACTATTCACATAACAATTTATCATAAATAGTTAATTATTGTACGTTTTTATATTGACCGTTGGTTATAGTTATTAATACATTTTTGAAATAAATGTTGTTATAAAGATATTAATTAATTTTGAATAAACAAAAAAAACTATAATAATATTATAGTATTGTCATATACGCAACCTACCTATTACTGAAAACGATGATAACTATCTACCTAGTTTATACTCATATATACTTGTTTATACTCTTAACTATTAACTATGTTGATAAATTAAACATTTTACTAATGAAACAGAAAAAATGTTAAAGGAATTTAAGCCTAACACCAGTACACCACTAACAGATACTGATTGATTATTTTATATACCTACTTACAACAATCGTAAAATTCACATTAAATACTTATAATATTAAAAAAAAATAAAAATATTCATCATTATATTTTTGTTTAATGATACATGATCTGAGTATAATATGGATAGCCTACAAATTTAACGAGTTCAGCTTCTATTATCGTTTGTACTGTTGTTTGTCATTATAGTATCTGGGAAGTGCAAGTTATGGAATGTAAGTCGCGGAAAGTTTATATAATATTCACATACAACATAACTCTTCAATTAAATGAAAAAAGCTAAAAGGGCTTGATTTTTATTTTCCATCTTTGCTCTACCTTTTTAGGTACTCGTCGATCACTTGACCTGACATTTGTACGGATATTGCGTAATGCTCATGGACACCAGTCACCAGCTGATACCGTTAAACCTATATGGTGTGTATGTTTGTGTGTGTGGTGAGGGGGGTGGCGGAAGGGTGTAGTCAGATAAGCCACGCCCGGCTCTTTGGCAACGTCACTGCCGAGTCCCGCAGCCCAATCAATACCTGACCTACTCTATCTCCACTAGGAAAGAGCTGTCGGAAAAAAAATTTTCCCACAAAATTGTTGAATTTATTAATGCTTGGAATTGGAAGATTTTCGTCTTGTTATAGCTAAATCTTCTCTATAATATATAATATTTACGGAAAAAGTTTTTACAAAATGATTGGCTTTTATCACGAAACTGTTATACAAATCGGGGTACCTACTGTAGTTTAACAACACGCGAGGTTCTATAAGCAGTCATTATGCATTTATGTGATCATAATAATATGGTAATTATAGGTGTTTAGGATATTAGTCTATTACAGGGAGGTACCTCTTCAAACAACCTATGTTTATTTTACAACATTAATATATGATAATATTGTTAAAACAAGATGATGCCTTTATATATGAATTAGGTGGTCATTGCAGTGGCTATAACTTCATTATTTGTTAGACACTGGTAAAATTATACACATTCACTATTTACAAAGGGGAAAATAATTTCTATTTTTTTCTAACTAACGTTTTATTACAGCTGACAATTAAAAATAAAAATAAATATTTTTCAAAGCTTAAAGTACTTAAAACATTAGCTTGGTTTGAGATAAGTTAACATATTACACTATTAAAAACTATTTTATAAATACTCCCTCATCAAGTGACTTGACTGAATTGTAATACAAATCAACCAACATATAAGATAATTCAACGGTTGATTATTGCATAAATTAATCTATGTCGTATAAATTAAAACTGTTTTATTAATGTTTATTGTACAGTTAGACTAAGTGTATAATTTTATTAATGATTAATAAATAACTTGTTAAAAAAAAAAATAATGTTTTTATTTAAAATTAAAAATGTAATTACTTTAAAATAGTATTTCTTAAAATTAAAAATAAAAGCTTTTTTTGAAAAATATTCAATAGTAGAAATGTAGAATATAGATTATAATTATGTACATGTTTACAAAATATAAAATACAATATAATATTATTTTTTTTGATATTTTTATTTTTTATACAAGTATAATGTAGTGAGGTATATTTTTATTCAAATCATAACTTATGTCATTTTCAACCTAATTGTTTATAATATTTTGTTGTATTGGGTTAGTCCTTAACGTAAAAATAAAATAAAAATTGTAAAACGACTTATGCATTTTTAAATTGTAACATTTTATATTATTTTACACATTAATGGCTTACATACAAATTTAAATATTGTAAAAAGGCCAACGTGATAACCTAGATAATGTTCTTAACTTTAAGTTTAATAATAAGTTAATTCATTCGAATATTAAAGCTAACGACTCGAGGTTTGTTCTGCTGAATACAAATTTGCTGTATTGTGCGTAAATCAGAGAGATAAAACAACTAGTGTACTGACATCCTCTTAAGTTTATAGAAAATTCTAACTCAACTTATAAGTGAACACATTATTTGCCATTTTTATGACTGATTATAATTTAAAAAATTTATTCTAGTTTTATAGAAGAAAACATTATATCTATGATTTCAAAAAACAAACTTCGTTTTTTGGATAGGTTTTTAATTATATGTAAAATAGATTTATATTTTTATTGTATTTTTTGTTATACTTATACTATGATAAAATATATTATTATTATTATTAATTTGTATAAATCTTTGATACTTGCCAAGAAAACAATTGAAATTATTCTATAGTTTTTTCTGAACTTTTAATATTGTCACGGAGATTTTAGTTGAAGACTTGAAGTATCATTTTTTTAACTTTACACTTCAATGAATAATTTATAATTAAAACTAAACAAGGCTCTGCAAGTTTTTGTTTAAAACTCTTTCTACAAATTATGAATAATACGCTAAAATTTGTTATAATATCTATATGAATCTTTAAGTTTTTACATTCACAATAAAATTAATTTTACACCATTAACCATTTTAGCTTAGATAGTAAATTACCTATTTTATTGTTATTACGAAATTTATAAGTATCTTAATTGAATATATAATATTCTGAATCAAATAATACAAATCATTATCAATAAAATCTGCTCTTCATACAGAAATTAGCTAGATAAACAATATCATGGTAAATTAATTAGATACATATTGTATATTGAAACACAGTATTTATAATTATTTATGAAAATATATTTATATTCAAACAATTTAAAAAAAAAAAAACCAAGCGGAAAATCTCTCTAACCTTTATACATTAATACGGCACTATAATCAAACAATAACGTTAAAAAATTACATTTTAATGTTTCATGTCGTTAACGATTAACGATGTGAAGAAATCATATTTTTTTATCTGTTGAAATACTTGACCAAATTGATAAATCACTTACTTTTGTTTAACTATCGATAGATAAAAACAATCTAGAATCTTTAACAGAAAAAAGTTCTTTTAGGTGCCTACCTACTATATATATTATTATATTATATACGTCTAAAGGAGTAATTATCTTATACGAGTAGTAATTAAATTTATATAAATGTTATAGGAGGACATCGTGGAGGAGGAACTTAGAGTTGCTTGCCCTCCTAGAAATTTCAATAGCCCTCTAAAATTGAAACTTAATTTTAAATGTTCTTATAAGGATAGAAATTTAAATAAATTAATTATTTAAGAGGGTGCCTGATGTATCACTCTATATAATACATATAGTATAGTATACATATAGTATAGTATGTTCAAATCATGCGCATCTAAGTAAGGTAATAATAAAAATACAATATAAACGACTGTTAAAAGTAAGATCATTAATTAAGTGTATCAGCCTTAAAAATATTATCCTTGCATAAATTTTAATCTAATTAAAATAAGAAAATTTGAATAATATTATATGGATATCTGCTACTTAAAATATTATGAATAAAAAACACACTTATTTTACAAGTAAATCTTTATATTGAAAAAAAATGAATTTATTTCAATATTAGTATTAGTTTAGAAGCCAGTGTAGTTTAAAACTAAAGCTGTGCATTGCTAACAAACAAATTCTTAGAACAGAAAATTGAATTTAAAACATAAATAAGAAACATAAGGTACACAAATTGGGCACACACAACTTTATTTATACTTACAACTTTAAAAGCCATGGTAAATTATTATATTTTAAAAACGCATTTGAGCTCGATTTATTAAAATATTTATAGAACGATTTTTAAATTGTACCTATGTACCCATAAAAGTAATTTATGAGTTCATATTTTAGTAATTTGTATTGATTGTAATGAATATAATATTTTACAAGTAAACACTTGTAAAAGGATTTTAAACAATTACAAAATTGTTATACTACAAAATTGTAAAATAAAAATAAAACTATATAAATTAGTATTACATTTTCATTATAAGAATTTTGTTGGTTGCCAAAATGATACAATTTGTCAAAAATACCCTCCCTCGAAGTTATTTGCATAATACTGAACATAACCTCTCAAAGATACAAACACTTTTTTTAAAATTTACTGAGTTTTCATTAAATAAGTTTTAACTTGTATTACAAAATTAATTTTAATTTGTATTATCGAGTAACATATTATATTTTAATACATAATAATAGTAATATTCAAAAGCGAGAAAATAAAATGGATTTTATTTTTTTTATCATTTTAATAATACATTTTTTTTAACTTCTTCTAATTGTAGAATCAATTTAGAAAATATTTTACTTGAATTGTCACGTAATTTTAATATTGCCTATAATAACAGCTTTTTCAATCTAACCATACATTTACAGTACAAATTCTATGGAGAAAATTAAACAGAATATAAAATAATAATTTGCTATTTGAACATTTCTTCGTGACGTCAATGTTTCCAAGGTGTAGTAAACACCTTTGGTTGAGAATAAACGCCTTTTGTTATACATTTAACAGCTAATGTCATATTAATTTGTACATACATATTTAATAATACATATTGATTATTTTTGTTATTTTTTGTCGCTTCTATATTATGTAGTATGTATTCACTGTACAATATATATAATACAAAAAGAAACTCTTTTACCATTATAGTATTTGTTTGTATCATGAATAAACTCTTTTAAATAACATAATATCTGTATTGAACATATAATCATGATTTAGTATTTATATAGGTATAGTAAACTATAGTTAAAATAAATTATGTTATAAATATTTATCTAAAAATGAAATTAAAATAAATTCCGGAAAAGATATGTTCATGCACTCGTCTAACTTTGATCATCTATGCACATGGTATTTTATGAATAGTGTATTATGATATAGCATTTAACAGCTACAATGATAAATAAACAATTATATTTAAGAATGTATTCAGAACGCAGATCAGTAAACGATAAGCTATAGGTAGTTGAGTCCGCGTCTACTAACATTTAGTTGGCGTTATTTTCTGTTTTTACTTTTAAATATTTTATTGTAAATATTATTTTAATTAATAAAAAAATAACATACTTTATCAAAAAACAATGTGAAATTTGAAAAGTTATAATAATATATTATACTAATATGGTAGTTGCTATTTTTTATTTTATTACGTACCGTGCTATAAACATGCAAAAACATGGAACTTTTACTTTAAATTTAATGAAATAAGGAAATATTAAATAATTGTCTTCAAATGTATTTGGTTATAACTTAAACCATAATATTATAAACTATAAGATACTTATTAACTTAGTTAAGGAATATTTAATAATTGTAGTATTTTTTTAAGTAATAATTACTTTAATTACTTTTTAACTACTTCAGTACTCCGTACTTAATAGGCATTTTTTTTAAAAATGTGTATTTGAGATCAACATTTTAGTAAATTATAAGTATAAGACGGCAGTTATTAATCTGGAATGCTAGTGCTAAGGCTAACCTATGTTAACCAATTGAAAAAATAAAAATTAAATTATTATTAATTTTCTGAACACTTTTTTTAACGTTTTAACAAAATTACTAATAAAGTGTACGATACTAATATTTTTAAAGTAAACATCTACCTCTAATAATGTAGTAGTAAATGTGAAATTTAGTGAACGAAACTCAATATTATCAGTTGGATTTTATAATGCCCAATAAATTAAAAGTTTACATAAGTTATAAAATATTTTTGAAATACTTTTTACTTGAACTATAATCGACATATAAAAATGCATATTCTTATTTTAAGTAGGTAGGTATATTGTTCTTATAAAAATATTAAGTAATCTTGATGTATTAGGGCCAAAAGTACTATATGAATATAACTAAAAATTTTTCTAATTCTATAAAGAAAACAAATAAACATAAATTAATATAATATTTGAAAATCTAATATTTCATCATATTATTTTATGTACAATAAACGTATTATATAAGTACATAATGCTAATTTTATGACAACATAGTGTGACAATAATGCATCGTCATATTATAATTTAAAGATTTTATTTTAACACACAACGTCTTCATTTGACATGCACATTTTGTCCTCTAGTGTACATGTTCTCGTTTAAAATTACTACCAAATGAAGGGTCTTGGGCGGATTCAGTTTATATTTAAACAGATTGCGGCAGCATTGAAACACATGTTACAGTTCTATTAGAATACCTACAAGACCTGAGTAGTCATATTTTTACAACAGACCGTATAATAATAAAATCCCTCAGCAAAGCATATCGAACTAAAATTTTGAATTAAAAAATGTTATGACACAAATATTTGAATAAATGCTGATAATTTATAAAAATTTGAGCAATAATTTCCGTTAGTTAAATATTACACATCATATATATTTTTATATTTATCAAATAATTGACTATATTCTAATAGATTTATACTATATATATATATATACTTTTTCGACATCGTTTTGAATTTTAGTTTTATTTTATCGATTTTCTG
Organism: Pentalonia nigronervosa; assembly: GCA_014851325.1. Classification (NCBI taxonomy): domain Eukaryota; kingdom Metazoa; phylum Arthropoda; class Insecta; order Hemiptera; family Aphididae; genus Pentalonia; species Pentalonia nigronervosa. The sequence continues at coordinate 178,009 of JACXSJ010000675.1, read as the reverse complement.
ACTTCAAAACGTATGTAATCCCGTTCATTTTCATTATAACATATAACATTTAAGATTATTAGCAACAGAACTTTTTAAAATAGATATTATGATACCCAGACATACACCACCCTAATACGATTCAATCTCTCAAAATAAACCCACGTTTCTAAACCTGTCTGGAGTATATTTATTTATGTATACATTTTTATTATTTATTATTCGTTTTACCTTTTGTGAGTTTTTTTAGTATAGCTAATTTGTGTTCAGCACTCCTGGGTTCAGCTAATACAATCAGCAGATATCCACCTGTAAGCGGGGTTTCGACGTGATCTGATGGGTTGCCCATTTTTTAATTACTGCCCGTTCAATATTTCATTAGATATGCCAAATTATGCCTGTAACAGATAAAAAAGTCACGTTAATAAAATTATGATGAATGAAATATTAACGCGTATATAAATTAATAATTTAGGTGCTAAAAGAATATATCTTAATCCAAAAAGCCCACAACTTTCTAATCAAGGTGTGTCCCAATATTTAATAACAATAATTATTTAAATAATTCTTATCTTCGTTTATATTAAGGAAATGTAATTTAATCTCTTTAATTAATTCCTATTATGTATGGATATTGGCTAGGTTTATAATAAATTTAATTAAACATTCAGAAATATAATATGATATTATCATCACAATTGATATTAAGTAACAATATCAACTATACATCTATACTCTATACAAATCTATATTAATTATTTTCTAAAAATTTAAATCATAAAAATTAAATCAAAATTCCTACCAAATTTGATAAATAATGTGTAAAAACGTTATTTTTACTTAATCATTCTTGCTTCTTAAAAATATATATATTCTGCTATCCTATAATTTCCATCTGAGTGCGTATAAATAATTTTTCGGTAAATTGGATATCTATATAGATAAGTATTAATTATTATTCATGTATATGCTACCACATTTGATGTAAGAAACAGCAGTATTAATTATAATTACAATATTGAAGATATAAATTAGATTCTATGTGATGAGCTGGATTAATGGTTAAAGTGCTGAATAATAATATCTATACCAGTAATTAAATTATTTATGAAATAATACATTTATAACTATTATTGTTTATCTATATAACCCAATTTCCTAAGTTACTAGTAGTTTATTATTTATTAGTTGTTTAATTTTTAATAAAATAAAAAATAATCTGCTGAAGTAGTACAAAAATAGAAAATCAACTTTTTATTTTTAGTGTGAGGTTTATTTTATTTCGTGCTGTACCTACACTATATGTAATAATTTAAAAATAGGTAAAATACTAAAATATATTATACATACTATATGTGATAACTTCTACAAATATAGATATTGATAAAACGATAGTAAAATTAAATGATACAATTTATAGATCAAAAAATTAAAAGGATGTAAAAATTGAGTACACGTATTGATATCTCAAGCATAGAATAATATTTAAAATAGATAGATAATAAAATATTTTACTCTAGCAAATATTTCTACTATTTGAGAAAATTTATGAGAATATAACTAGTTCAAAAATATAAAAAAAATGTATTTATTAATTATTAATAATAAGTTACATAATTTATAATTGTTATTAAGGCTGTATTTATTTTAACTTTTTATTTCTAAATAATTATTATTGTTATAATTTTAATATTGATATCAGTGTACCTAATTACTACTTTCATATTACGCTTTAGTAATAAAATATAAAAATAATAATTTATTATTCCTGTAATACTTAAAAACCTCTTTGACCGTTAAGTCGGTAAATTATAGGTACAAAATGTTTTTTGAAGATTAGAGATTACTGATTATTAATTTTAAATAGCAAAGTAATATATTTTACATAATTAAATCATTTTAAATTATAGTAAATCCTCGCGGGACATGATCTATATAGGGATAAAGTTGTGTACCTATATATATAAATAATTTGTTTTTGCTTTATTATTACATTATGAGGTTAGTTTAAAGCTTATAGTTAAATTATAATTTAACTATACAAAAAAAAAATTAGTACCTAGTTATTAATTTTAAAGATTAAATATGTCCCCATAGTTAAAATAAAATAATTAAATGTATGTCCATCTCATACATTAGTTCTAATTCAAATTAATATTTTATATCTGGCCAACCACAACCATGGTTATTTACTAACGCTAATAAAAAAAAACTAAACATATAAAAAATATATAAAATTAAAATCAAATAATACAATTTATTTCCCATGTGGAATGTCAATAATGTAATGGCATTATCTCTGTCAAAAATGTAATACATATTGAGGAAGATTGATCAATTCACAGGTTTATATGAGAATGAATACATTTTTCGATAAAAGTAAGCTGGCTTTACTTTGGACTATAATGAGAAATGTTTTATCAATTTTTGTGCAGCAACATTAGGTGATAAGATTTTTTTTATTCAAAGTTATTTAAACACAATCCACCTTAATAAATAAAACACATTCTTTTCAACTTCCAATTGAACACGCAAGGCACATATTTTACTACTGCATTATTTTTGACATTTCTATGAATATATCGTTATTACAACAGAACAGTATTATTTTATGTTTAATTCCAAACACTGAATGTACTCGTATATACTATATAACAATGTACAAAAAAATATGACAGTAGTAATAATTCGTAATAATTTATAGTTATAAAAACTGGGAAAATTGCAACGGTGAGAAAAGAAAAAATGCACAATGAATATTTTAAGACTTAACTTAAATTCAGTAAACATTTGAACTAAGTCACAGTATAGGTACCTAAATAATAGAAAAATTATGTTTAAAGTTTAGAAAAAATAATAATTATAAAGGATTTATTTATATAAAATTGATGATGATATATTATGGTTTCAAAACTTTTAATAGGTATTAGTCACTCGTATTTCGCTATTCAAATGAGAATTGTAATACATGTCGATTTGAAAGCTATTCAAAGCATTAAAATAAAGATATAAAGCAGAAATTTATTTAAACTATGCTTGTTGAAAATTTAATAAAAAAATCGACTATACAATTATTAAGCATTAGTAGTCTTCCATTACGCGTAGAGAAACTACCTGTATTACTGCTAACTTAAAAATAACATATTCAGAGTACAAGGGAAACTCAATAAATTTAAATTTGTTAGAACACTTTTTTCACCAGAATATATGTTAATACAGAAACATATAAAATAACATTATATTATTGTTACCTAGACATTCTTCGCTTCGCTTAGAATATTTATAAATTTACAACATTGTTCTTTAATTCGAATTAAACTGTACCTATTTATTTTTTCCAATAAATTGTTATATGAAAATTAAACATTATTAAATAATGTATTTCTTTAAAAAAAATTATTAATATGCATGCATTAAATATTATGTAAAATTAAAAATTTCTAAATAAATAACTGTATTTATGCATTCTATATGAAGTCTTTTAACTAACATCTATATAAAAAAAAAAAAAAAAACGTAAAAATAAAATTTGCAAAATATAATAAAATAAAACAGATAATACACGAAAATGTATAATAAAATATTATTAGAACAAATTATATGAAATTAAAAACTCCAAAGTATTAAAATATTTTAATTATTTTCTAAGCCCAAAAATCACAGTATATTATTTACATACCTACAGAAATACAGTATACATATATGTATATAACATTTATAAAATTTTATATTTAAATAATGTGAGCCATGATAATATGATTAAAATTTATTGCTAATCTGCTATCATTAATCAATTCATTCAATTCTAAATACAGTAATTTCCGAGACACACACACACACACACACACACACATATATATAAATATAAATCGTAATATGATATATATGTACCTACTATAGAATATAGACTTATGAGTATCACGAAACTAAATACTTTAACAAACGATTTGATTAATTGTGTATACTAAATTTTAATATTTAAGTTCTGTAACTATTTTTAACACAAATCACATTACTTTAGTGTAATAGTTATTATGTAATATTATTGATTTTTTTTTTAAACAGTTTACTTAGTAGACGTAACAAACGAAAATATAAAAATATCCAACCGCTAAAATTTTAACTATCAGAACTTAATTATTTCAATCGTAATAATATTATATTTTATAAATGTATACCATTAACTTAAGTAAATATTACATTTTTACGTCATAAATTAAGTATAATATTTTAAATAACATTTAGGTATGCACATAATTAATATACTAGACATCACTGAGAATAAGAAAAACTTCCCTTTACTTTTACTCTTCCTTAAACTTTTAACTTAAATTTGTTAAATTACCTGTGCAGGCTAATATGTATTTCCAAACATTATAAAAACCATTAAGAAGGATTTTTTAATTATTCTATGTAAAATTAGTGTGTCATAAACTCATAACTTATAAAAGATTTTATATTTATTAAAATATTATCATAATATTATTTTATATGAAATGAATAAAATAAATATATCTAGATAATATAAATAAATTAGCTTTTAATTGGTAGAAAAATTATCAATATTTACCTATACGTAATATACAAAATGTCTTTATTTTATACCAAACTAGTAACTACTGAATATTTTAATACAACTGGAATATTGAGTTAATCTTTTTTTATTTGCCAGTTTTTCATAATAGAGCAAACACATTATATTTTGGTATAGGTACAGTCAAAAAATGATAAAATTTAGTTCTGACTAAGTATTAGTCATTATTTATTTAATCTTGGAATGTTTCGTGGTCGCTTAAGTAATTTTTAAACTATTCTATTCAATCATATGTAAAAATATAATTGACTAATGACTTTTTTACTTATTAGTTACCTACTAAATTATGAATTAAATTTTCTACATGTTATGATGTTTTAACTTTTATAACATAGTTCAAGTTTACATTAAAATAACAGTAGTATGTAATTCTATGTCATGTAGTCACGCTAAATAATTCTAAAATCGAAATTATAAACTTCTAAAAATAAATAACATTTAAAAAATCATGTGGAATAATATCAGCATTAACGTCGTAACTATACATATATTATACTCATGAAGCTTAAGAAAATTGGCATCTAAAGATGTATATTTGGGATAAGTCAGAAGATTGAAAGACAGTATAGAGCGTATAGGGTATAGCTGTACATAATAAGTATCAATCAATCACTCAAAAGTGCGAGCAGGACAAAAAAAAAAAGTTCGTGATGAAATCGATAACCGAGTACTCAGAAGTCGGAGAATACATCATAGCTTGACACATGAAACCCGAAATGGTCATTTTATAGATAGAATACATATGGGGAATATAATGTAAAGTCGCCGTCTAAAATTATAAATAATAATATTGTTAACACGAATTGATGTAACGTACCTTTCCGCAAGTGCAAGTATAGTAGGTATACTTTAGTCGCTGTGCCGGTAATGCCTCTGCTAGATTTGTCGTTGTCCGCTGTGTCTCAGGGACTGCAGTAGTGTTGCGGTCTCGGCGCAAAGGAAAGCCGGATCACGCAGGATCCGCCGGACGGTCACGCAGTGGGACCAACGATCGCGACGCTGTATTTCCCCAGTTAGCGGTCGGCCGGTGTTGTAGACGGCGTATTAAATGGCTTGCCAGGACGAGGGCCTCGCTTCGATCGCAAAAACGCGCAGGGACCGCTGCACTACGAGCGCATCGGCGTTCGAGTGTCGGAGTGGGTGCGGTTGTTTTTTGGTCGGGGGGAGGGTACATTTTTCTAGGCCAATCGAACTTGTGCCCCCCTCTCCCCCAAGAGACAGCTTTGAATGTACGTATATATATATATATATATATATATATATATGAATGCTGTCGGCGCTACGGGCTTCACATAATAATAATATTGTATAATATGTATAGGTATACGTATACCTACAATAAGTATATGAAGGTACAGCTATATAATATGAAATATGACATCGTGTTGAAAGAAAATGTTTTATTTTTATTTTTCATTTCGTTTAAAGATCCCTGTATGTCTGCAAAAACGGTTGTATGGCTCATTTCGATATATGCTATAGACATAATATATGTACCATATTGTATTAAATATATATATATATAGTTCAACTGTATTTCAAAATATAGGAGCAGTCAAATTCTGATTTCAAAACGATTGTGATCGAATGATCGTTAAAATGACATCAAAATTGAAAACGGTGTACATTTTCAAGTATAGTTATAATAATTATTATAATTAAAATGCAATAAATTATTATTTCTCAACATTTCACCGACTTGTTTAATAAATGTATAATTTATATAATATTATATTCAAATGATAAATTGAAAAACTATTGACGATTACGTCGTTTCGTTTATCAATTGTCTAGTAAACGGAAAAAAATCTCTAAAAAGAAAACATACGAAATCAAGTGTCAATTCAAAGTAACAATACCGATTATAAATAATAATAATATTTTTTTAAAATTAATGTGTATAATGTAAAGTAGTATAATACAGGCGTATGATTAAAGGGTGGTAGGACTATGAGGCATGGGCGAAGCCTCTCGCAAGGTCCTGTGATCAACATAAATCTAGCATCCCCAAAAATTTAATCCAAATTGCATCTATGTGAAAAACTATTTAACAATAATATATTTATATATTTTAATTGAACAATTGATCTCCCACATAAAATAGATGTGTATTACTGTACTCAGATAACACTTTTTAGTTGCAAAATTACATTTGTAATAACGAAACATAATATAGATAACAGATGCTATTCACTTGTTTAGCTATTCTCTCTGTATTATTCACCTCCACTCCAGTGCATAATAATATAAATGTTATTATACATTTTAATGCAATAGATAAATTACAATTACTTTAATATTTACAACATCTTGTTTTATGATTTTCTCAAACTTAAGTCACTAGTTTTCAAGTTTCCTTGAACATAAAAAAAAACTACTAATGCAATTTATGAAAAAGATGAAATGTATGGCAACACATTTCCAACAAAATCTATTTTGATTATTTTTTTAATATTCAAAATAATTATAATCCTAACTATCTTGATTAACATTTTTATCGATTTTTTGATAATACACTTCCTTATATAACGTAGAACAACTTTCGAAAAATGTGACCCTTTAAGAGGAAGTTTAAAACTATTAATATATTAACCATAACATTTTTAAAATTGATAAGCCATCGTATTCAAAAACTACTTTTAGATGTTTAGTGGTGATCAGTTTACTATATATTATAAAGTCTATAGAAATATTTAAAATTTGTAAATATAATAAATTTTGCTAAAAATTAAAAAAAAAAACCTACACAACATGTATGGGTTTTTTGTTATGCATAGAATCACATTGAATTTTAGTTTTATTAAACCTAAATCGTAAAAGATTACAAATAAGACTAATAAAACTGAAATACAAAACATAGGTAGGCATATTTTTCACACTCTAATTAAACTAAGATTTTAAAAATTCTATAGCTAATATATCAATAGTTCTAAAACTCACAACTTCTTAAAGGGTCACCTTTTTCGAAAGTTGTTCTACGTTATATGAGAAAATGTATTATTAAAAAATCGATAAAAATATCATTCAAGATAGTTAGGATTATAATTATTTTGAATATTAAAACAATAATTAAAATAGATTTTGTTGAAAACGTGTTGCCATACATTTCATAACTTTTCACAAATTTCATTGGTAGTTTTTCCTTATGTTTAAAGAAACTTGGAAACAACTGAGAAAATCATAAAATGACAAATTGTATGTATTAAAACTAGATAAAATATCCATATGATAATTAGAGCGAACTAATAGGGTGATCAAACTAATAATAACATTTATGGTTACCTAATGACTAATATATATAATAAACGATTAATTTAAAAAATACGATACCTAATTATTATCATTAATTTACATATTTTCAATTTCTCGAAATTATTTAATTTGAAAATTGAAATTTTTAATAATGACATTCCTCCAACTAGAAAAGTTATAAGAAAATAATTTTAAAATAAATGTATAACGTAATAATTTCAGGATGAACTGTACCACATGTCCATATAGGTAATTTACTAATGAAAAAGAAGTAGGTAATAAATTATTTTTTTGAAAAAATGACGTCAGTGAAGTATTAATAAAAATAAACATAATAATTAAAGAATGATACACAGTCTTGCGTTTACAAAAAAACTTCAATTACACAGGAAAATACAGAATAAATTAAGTTAATTTACAGTTCGTGCAATGTAGGTTACACTTAAATAAATATAGATCCTATAATTTACTGTTATAATTTGTCATGAGTAGGTACCTACTGAGTAAAAATGTTGGTGAATTTTGCAATTTTTTTCGTTTGTTTCAATACAATGCTATATTGACTAAAAAATTGCTTCCTGCTTCCTTGATTCAGAATATACTAATTTAATTTTGCAATTTTTGTATTTTTAACTATAAATGCGTTTTTTGGTTTTTTAACATCATTTTTTTTCTATTTTTTTTTACAATGTATGGATATTTTTCTCAAATTTTAGTTTTTAAAAAAAATATATAGGTTTATAAATATATCGAGAGAATTATTTTGATAATGATTAAAATTGGATAAATTAGATTGGAAATATTAGATTTGAGAAAAACAGATTTGGAAAACTGTACTACAGTCATTTTTTAAAAAAGAAAAAATGCTTAAATTTTAATTTTTAGTCTATTTTCTGGTAGAAAATTGAATTTAGTTGAAAGGTTCATTTCACCAACACCCGTAATCAAACATTTTAACCGTGCAGTATTATGTACTTTATTTTGTAATTAGTTTTTGAGGGTAAAAAGTAAAAATTCCTAGAATCTTTCTAAATAACTAAATATTTATTAATTATTATTGAAAATACTTATTTAATAATAACTTAAATTCAATTACACGTTTACAGTTTACACTATCTTTATTTATATTAATTATACTATTATAACATAACATAGGTAATATATACATTTTATAAATATGTATATCTTTTCAATGATACAAATAATACTTAGACATTCAAAGATATTTAAAGAACTCAGCTTCGTTTATGATATTAAAAAAAACTTATTCGGTAAAATAATAGCTCAAAAACTTAATTTAATATTAATTAAATACAGAACTAATAAACCAACAATTATGAAATAGGTAATTAACAAACACTAAATAGGATATAAAAAGTTGATACAACTGAGACAAATATAATCAACTTTGAGAAACTTACTAGAAATGTACGAATGCGAATATGATAAACAGTAACAAGCAATGGAACATATATTATAAACATTATTTTATTCTAGCGAGGGTAGATATAAAACAAAAACATCTACAACTTGGCAAACAAAAGGGTGACAACATATCTATAATTTAAAACTTAACAAGATGAAATCTGATGACATGGTATAATAGTAAAAGTTAAATACATTGTTTTTTATCTCAAATATGTTAAATATTATTATTAAAAGTAATAAACTAAAAAATTCGCTCAATTATTTGAAATATAACATATCAATTTGATGAATCATTACATTAGTCAAATAATAATACACTATGAATATTAGATAAAAAATATCAAATGAAATATAGGTTTATTATTTTTAAAATTTGATCGGAAGCTATATTGTTACATTTAACAATGATGTTTATATAAAAAAAAAATATGTACTGTAAATACGTGTTTGTGTTGAATCTCACTCCAAAAGATTCATAAATGTGTAGCTATACATAATTTATAGTTTTCTACCAATAGAGATTGCTCGCGGGTACTACATTAGATATTTTTGGATACATACTTAGTTTTAAAAAAAAAAATTTTAATTTTGTTAAACACATTTGAAACAAATTCTATTTTAGATTAAGGTTAAAAAATCTAAAATATCAAAATTATAACAATTATTTTTAAAATCACAAAATACTTATTTAAAAATGATTGAAATGTACTTACCTAATAGTAAACTAAATACAAACAGTGATATATTCAAGGGGTTTTGGAAATTTTTACAAAATTTTTAAAAATATTTCAAAATTAAAATTCCCTTCATTTAATTTTTAGTTATACAAGTACTACATAATTGCACTCGTGTAATGTTCACATAATATTAATCGATTTAACTTAAACTGCATAATAAAATTTTGAATGGTATATCGAAAGTATACTTTAATTAAAAAATAATTCAATTTTAAGTATTTAGTATAATATATTAAGTTCAGTCTTTATATAGTCTGTAAAAATTAATGTTAATTATTTATGGAATTCAAATCATGAAAATTATAATAAGCTATTTGAAATAATTAATATTTAATAAGTTATGTAATTTTTTAATATGTACCTATGTTTTGAATGATTTTAAATGTTGACTAAAATATTGATCATAACCTAAATAAAAAACAACGTTGCACAAAATGACGAAAATAATTTGGATTTTTAAGAACAGTACTTGTATAGAATATTGTACCTATAGCCTATAATGTATGTAGTATGTATAATCACAAATCTTAGAAAAAATATCATGAACACTGAGCACTATTTGTTAATAAGTTATTACGATTGCATTAATTGTTATTTAATATTTTCCTACCTATCAGTTTTCCAACAAAAAATATCGATAATGATGATTACATAGAGTGACTTATAGTAACTATTTTTGTAATACTAATATACTAATTAAACAATTTCCATAAACGAGTATTTGAAATAATAGAATTATAACATAAAAATAAATCTTTTATTTTTTTTTTCGTAAATATCACTTTATTAGTGAAATCTCGAATCTATACAGTATACATATACAACAATATTATAATTAATATAAGTCAATTAAATGAAAAAAAAAACAATTCTTGTTAAATATTTTTTCTTTATGATATTTTTGTTTCGCTTTTACATTATCATGTAAATTTAAGTAAACGGTAAACATGCTATTATTGAGAAGCTGACGTTATATATAGAATAAAATAAACTGTATTCAGTTGAATATTTTTAAGAACAAGAACTTTCCATTGTTTATAAAAAGGTAGTCATATTACGACATTTTACAGTTAGTCGAGTTGTTACTTCTAGCTTGTAATTTTAATCAATGAAATTTTATAGGAAGCGTCTTTGAACTGTGGGTGAATGTAAATGCAAACATAAATAAGTCATTTACATTATCTTGTAAGTCAAATCAATAATTTGTGCATATTAAAATAATTGTTAAATGTCCAGTCTTATTAGAAATCTTGTTAATTCTAAAGACACAAGACAAATAATACGATCAGTGGGTAACTATAATAAGTAAATGTATATGTTTTCTAATAGTAACACTTTTATCATTTAAAAAATACGTACAAATAATTTAACTGTACGATGTAATATCTAATATGGATTTAATTTTTATATAGATTTTTATGGTGTTTAATATATTATAACCCGTATAATATATTATTTTTGTTTTCTATTTAAAATAACCCTCGATAGTTAGTGACAATACAAATTTCGGAAACGGTCGTATAAATCATGCAAATCACGTACTAAATGTTTCCATAAAAAAATTTACATTTGAAATGGCAGGGAAAATGTACGTATGATGTCGCGTCAGAAGAATCTATTTTCGTCTGGCTGCTACGTGTTTTCTCGCTGAACCGAGTATCGGTAATATTATGAATAAGATGATGATTCGCTAAACATGTTAGTACCATATTTTCACTTCCATATTATGAAGTTCAATGGGCAACAAAAAAATTATAATTATAGAGAAATTTGTTAAATAGAATTAAATAAATTTGGCTTTAATATTTATGGTTCTAAAAAATATTTGGCTAAACAATTCATTAAATGTACTCAGAAAAAACATTTTTTTTTTTTTTTTATTTGACATAAACAATCTATACAATTTAGCACAATAAGCTTATATAATGAGAGTAATTAAAAATAACATAAAAGGTATGTTTAAGCAGCCACCCATTAGTGACTCTTGGTTATTGATTAATTAGTTTTTTTTCTTTTCCCACTATGAGACGTTAGACATTGAAGTTTTGTAAAAGGTCATGACACCATTTCCTTTTTAATCTGCGATTAGAATTCCCTGTGAAAGTAAGGATGGAAAGATCTTTTATGAAAAGGTTAGAATAGGCTTGGAATCGTTTATGAAAACGTGTGTAGAAAATGCGTGCTTCCTCATCTATTGTTCTCATATGGAAATCGTTGTGAAGAGTTTGGTTAGAGATATAGGGCGGAGCATTGAATAATCATCGTAGTGATATATTTTGGAATGTTTGGATTCTATAAGTGTTGGATTTTTTTGTCGCACCCTACAGTTGGAGTTCATACGTCCAGATTGGTTTGAGTAGAGCTTTGTAGATTAATAGTTTGGTGTTTAGGGCGGAGCACTTATTTCTAATTAGTAGAGGTCTGAGCATACGCATGCGATTGTTTAAAGTTAGTCGTTTGGTTTGAAGGTATTTATTCCATGTTAGTCTTTTGTCAAGGAATAATTCTAAGTATTTAACTGTGTCGGATGTGGGAATTGGTACTCTGTTGAGAGTAATGTTTGTACATGTTCCTTGTTTTAGTGTGAACGTTGTGTGTATAGATTTGTTTGGATTAATTTTGACTGGCCATTTTCCACACAACTCGGACAATTGATAAAAACATTTCTTAAATTCAAAATTTTAATTACATTGATTTATTGATATTCAAATTTACTTCAATTAATTATGAATTTTATTACAACTATTAATTTATAAAAAATTATAAAAAATTTTTTCAAATTAATGAAAAATAATAATTATTAAATCAGTTGAATTGCATAAAATTGATAAATAAATATTATTTAAAGTAAATAAACGAAAGTACTTAGATTTACGATAAAATGTTTGTATATGTATTCAAATTAATATCAAAGTTTGTTGTTATAATGAAATAATTAATATTTTAAAATATTATGAAATATTAGTTTCATTTTAAGGTGGCTGGAGCGTGACATGTTTTAAGGAGTAATATTTAGGCATTTCATATAGCATTTACATTTGAGCTGTGTTACTGTGTGAGAAGTAAATGAATGTTAGCGTGTGTAATTCGTAAAATTTGTTATTGCGTTCCAGTGCCACTGGGCACAGACGGCTTGTCGCCCGCATATCGACCATATTACGTATTCCTGGAATTACGGCGACGGCCTACTATGATAATTAGTTTAATACACATTTTTATACATTGATAATTTTTTCTGATGTCTTCGCATCGGCTCCCACCTTTTACTTGAAAGTGACTGTATCAGCTCCAAACCGATAGGTTAGGTTATTACCACTTACCAGCGGTATGGACGTATCTGATTCCCAATCAAAAATGTCCTTCTCATTTACACGGTGAGTACTGGTTAGGTCAGAGGAAATTCTCTGTAGGTATAGTTAAAAATGTTGTTGACGTTTAAAATAAATAAATTAAATAAATCTAAAAAATTTGTGATGACTTTAAAAAATATAAATAAAAAAAATCTAAATCAATTGAACTGAATGAAAATTTGTGGTTTGAACTCGAAGGAAACTTTTTTTACATACTCTGTTCTGGTTATTTTTCCTTGTTTAAATTTTTCAATAAATAAATAATAATAACATTACAAATGTTATGCTGATCTTTAGTTTTTTCCTAATATTCTTGTTGTGGAGTTTTATATACGTGTCAACATGCATCTGCTTCAAAATGTCCACGAAATGGAAAATGTTAGAATGAGTATAGCCGTGAACTCAGTATTACTTTTTGGGGTGGATGCTGTACTTAACTGGCGGAAAGGTCACACACCCGGAGCCGATAAGGTATCATCATTTTTTCATCTAAGTGTTTTAAACAATTATAATAATCTAACATTGTAACAACTTACTGTAATTATTTTTACTAAAATATAATTTAATACTAATTTATGAGGCTCGTCTATAGGTGCATTATATATTCCTATTATAAATATATAATAATATGAAATATGTGCATTATTCTATATCAATCTGATATACACTGGTATTATACATTTACATTTTAAACATATTTTTGATTAGAAACTGGTATACTAAATATTTATTGTAATAAATAAAATAAAAATTACAATAACTATTATTATAAATATATATTTAATTATTATATTGTACCTATCTATAATGAACTATCATAACTCGTTACACTTATATTTTTGTAAAACTATAAATTAAATAGGTATTATAATTTAATCAAAGGTAAGACATTTTTAAATAAATGTACGTCTAAAACTAAAATTAGAATATTTTACTTTAATTCATCTTTTATTTACTGTTTTAGCAGAAAGTCCATATAAAATGTAGAGTGAGCTAAGTCACCATTTTTTCATTCTAAAAAGTATCATCTCTTTTAATTTTTTCGAATAAAAATCCTATAAAATAATAAATTCAATTAAGTAGTATTGTGTAATTTATAAAAATAAATTAATAAATATCTTAAATACCTTTCGATGTCCAAATACAAAAATAATAATACAGTCTACGAACAATATGAAGTTGACCCTACATTTGATAATAGTAATCATCTGTTCTTTTCAAATGCATTGTCATTTAATATCTTACAACTTTTAATTTTTTACTACTTATTCCTTCTTCTGGTGTCATATCTTTGGCACTTGCTGAGCATTTTATTTCAACAAGAGAATCTGATCCAATCAAATCATCAGGTGATGCAGCTAAAAATGGTTAACATCAAGTCAAGTTGAATTAATATTATATGTATATAATACTTCTGTCTACTGTATATTTTAGAAGTTTCAAGTATCAACGAATAATATTTTTAAATTACAAGAAAATAACTAAAATCGTTATTATTGGTCATTTATAATATGTAATTTCATCCAAATTTGAACTTAAAATAACTATAAAAAAAATTGTGCTTATATATTTTTAAATGCTTTAATTACAGATTTAACTACTTAAGAGGGATTTTGTATTCAATTTTCAAACCTTAGATTTAAAAAAAAAATTTTTATAAATTCCTAACTCAAAATATTTGTACATTTTCGTGATTTTTACATATTTTGTTAAAATTTGAACTTTAAATGCTTATAAAAAAAAATCGTTCCTACATATTTTTAATATTTTTCAACTTCCATTAAAACAATATATCAGGAGCCTTGTATTAAATTTTCAAGCTTTTTGACCCAACAAATAAAATTGTATTGACATTAATAGAAAAAAATAAAAAAAATTGAAAATTGAAAATGTCAGTAAACAGCTCCAAAACAAGTTAAAATAATTTGAAAACCTTATCAAATATAGAAAATGTGTATATAAACATTCAGTGAAAATTGCATGTATCTACGGTCATTTGTTTTAGAGTTACACCAAAAATCAAAATCGATTTTGTATAAAAATTCTCGTTTTTCCTTAATATTTTTGTTTGTTTATCCCGATTATTAAGAAAATTACTAGAAAATTTTTATTTTTAACCCCCCAAAGTACCAATTAAATTCACTTTCCCATCAAACACGATACTGAATGAAAATCGAAGTATTTTTACCGCCCCAAAAAGTGATGACAGACATAAATAAAAAAAAACACATATCATTGTAAAATCAATACATTCATCGCTTCGCTCAGAATCTAAAACAATAAGACACACGTGACACACGTTTTATTTATTGGGCGGCAACAAAACATTTCTATAAGAAAGAATTGACTAATATTAGAGCATGTTCATTATTATCTCAGGATTTATCTCAATATTTAATTACTCAAGTATAAAATTCCTATACAAATATTACCATATATTTTGAAAATTATCAGGATCTTCAATATAATTACATTATGCTATAGTTATTAATACAATAGATTTGTAATATTTATACTTACTTTTTTTGATCTATTTAGGGCATTAATATTTTCTTTGTTTTTCTTTCTTTTGGATAAAAGAGTTTTAATTTTTTTTTCCATAATGCAAGTCTTCTTTACTGTCCATAGTATCAAAGATGACAAATATGTATTACGCAATAAAAATTCTTTCTAGAGACTACACATTGGTTTATAGACAACATCAGACACCAGACTAATTGAAATTCGAAAATCAAAATTAGAATATAATTATTACTGGCTGTAGAATAATAACATCTAAACAGATATGCCGAACGATAATTGTCAATTACTATTATATTGTGCTCACCGCCGGCGAGCGTTTTCTTATCTTATATATTCCAGGAATTGATTATTCCAATTTCCAGCAGTTAATTTTCAATTATATAGGATTGCCGACTGGCTGCGCCGGTACATTTCCGCACGTGCAGGTACATGTCAATGATATAGATTTTTTCAAATATAAGCTATTAAAATGACAAAAATACCAAAAAGCTAGACAAAATTGTAAGACTTGGATTCGATGGATTTTAATTTTAAAAATAGATATTAATTAGTTATTATGATAGTTGAGGAATGGTCGAGGGGATTTTATTTATACAAATTCGTCAATAAAATATCGACAATTTAAAAAATAAGAATTTTGGTATTTTATATATTTAAGTACGGCATTATTTTTTGTAATAATGATAAATTTCCATGGCTATTTACTAAAGTTGTTGAAGATTTTCAATTAGTTTTAAAAATTAAAATCCGTCAAACCCAAATCCCACAGTTTTTTTCTAGCTTTTGGCCTGTTTTACGTGATTATTTGTATCTGCTCCAGCCCCCTTTACTTATGTCATAAATGCAACTCAAGTAATAATAGATACAAATTGCTCGTTTATTTAAAATTAATACAACATATACTTAAATTTAAAACAAAGTGGCTATTCAATTTGCAAATAAAATCTTAATTATTTCAAGTAAGTTATCCTTAAAAACAATGAAAATAAATTAATAATAATGTATTTTCATTCTATTAATAATATGGGTTTTCAAACCGCCAGATGATAACGCCTGCCATAGTGCTGCTGGGCATATTTATTGTAATTATCGATTCTCAATCATTTCTCTTCCAGTGTAGTTTTGTGCTGCTTCGTGTTTTATGTTATTTTACTATTTAGTTTATGAAAGTTAAATTAATTTATACAATATTATTTTTACAATATATTTAAAATTTACTTATGTAATGTGTAATTCAAATCACTAACGTTTGGTTTAGTAAAATAAATAATTTTTCTTATTGCTATACTCTCTTATTTACTATTATTGCACAGTGCACAATGCACATTTGCTATTTAAAGTTCTGTATTTTAAATTACCAGCTATTTACGTTATATATACCTATATATATATTTATATAACTAAAAACACACAGATGATAAACATATACCTAATATACCTACATTATTTATTATTATAAAAATTGTGTTCCTGAGAGTTTTATTAATTTGAATTCCGTTACCGTAATTTCAGTTTTCAGATAACAAAATTACTCCATGTAGATTTACTATATTAAAATGGTTATATAGTGTGCATTGTTTTTATTTTTATTTTTACAGACTAATGACTACTGCATACCTAGCATTCAGATAATTGAAAAATAAAACACAGATGACATTTTAAAAGAGTAATTTTTCAAATATCCTGCTAGTTTATGTTAAAATTGCAAAAAATTAAAATACATTTTTACTATAGCAGTTGTAAAAATCAAAATCAGCCCGGAATGCAATAAATTATCAAAAAAATAGCTATTAGTTCTATCCAGAATTTTAGATGTTAAATATTTAGATATAGTTTCTTTACGAATTTAATATTTTTTAAAGCCCAAATTAACAAGGCAATTTATTGCATCCCGCACTTCACTCATATGAGGTTTAAAATATAAACTCATAAATAAAAAAAAAACTATTCGTTCGATATTTATACACTAACATTAATAATAATGTACAGTATTTAAAATTAATGATTGTTTAACTCAAGTTTATCTGTTGTAATATTAGGTAACACTAGGTATACTTACAATATTAAAAAGAGTGTTATATTTATGTAGTCAACTATCGTATTCTTCTATAATACCAAAAAATATTATATTATCGAGATAATTAAGTATTAAAACATTTTATATAAAATAAGTATTGTTTTTAGCATTTATTTATATATAATTTATTATAAAACACGAGTTTATACAATACTCGTCAGTAACGCAACCAAGGTCCAGACCAACTCCTCTTGGAACGTATTATTACTAGTACGTTTATATATTACGAGCAAAGTAGGAAGTCGGGTATTGTATCACAATGCCTGGAAACGGTGCACAATGCCTTATTTTTGAGGGCAAAGTAAGAAAAATTTTACATTGTCCGGGAATTGTGTATACAGTGCCCAAATGTATTTGAGCATTGTAAATAAAATATTGAAAATTAAACACAACATCTTATTGGGTACTTAAATAAATATAAAAAAAAACTTGAAAATGGATTCTCAAATATTAGTTATCTAGGTATTAATAGTTTTTAAATATATTATCCGTTGAATCATTGTTAGGTGCCTACTAATGAATGTAACATAGGTATATTATTATCTAAAGTTGGTTTGTGGCATGAATAAAATTGATATTACATAATAAAATATCGTGTTACATAATGATATAAATGCAAATATATTTGTTCCTAAATTAGATAAGTATCTCGTATGTTGTAATATCAAACAAATACAATATCGTCAATTTATGTTTAGGTGTTGGTACTTGTAACGCATAAGAATACCATTCGATATGAGTGTGTACATCGCATTGTATTTAATTCATTTTGACCACATGAATCCGGACAGGGTAAACTTTGCTCGTCAATGATTAGCAATTGGAGTATTAAAACGATCATTCTTATATTGCCCAAAATGTTGGAGCATTGTACACAGTACCCGGGCATGTAATATAATGCTGAATTTCCTACTTTGTCCGTAACATATATTTTATAGTTTTTAATATTAATTATCCTGCAATATTATCATTTATATCGTCCGTCACTCTTGGGCCATCTTTTTTTTCCTGTTAACTAATCAAAAATCCTTAAATTTTAAATAACAAATTTAAAAATGACCTAACAAGTTTGGTTCTTGTATTCGATTACTTTTGCTATATATTTATATAATATATCTATATAAAAATATCTGAATATATAGTTTGCTCTTGTTAATTGTGAAAATGTGTAATTAATAATTATGAATTTATAAGCTGTCGTAATTTTTCAACAAAACAATACTATGAAGAGTAAAGAGTTTTCATGTACAGTTCAACAGTTGTATTCCAATGTAAATGAATTAATGCAAAACTCGTGTAGGTAGAGTGAATTGCATTCTGACTTCTAAGAGAAACTTAAAAATAACACAATTATGTAAAACTCTCATAGCTGAAAAATAAATTGCGTTACTAACAACACAGTACAAGTGTCAAATGTGTTACTATTTACTGTACCTAATAACAATGGAAACAAAAAATTGTTTAATATTTTTTTTTTTCATTTTACTATAAAAGTATAAGTGATAATTATTTATATTATAATGTTGTAATTTAATATATATTACTATTAATGCTTGTATTTATTATCAATAATTTATTTTTATAAAACTAATATTAATTTTACTTTGAAATATTTTTTTAGGATTTAATTATTCATTAATTTATTTATTTTATTTTGAGAGTTACCTTTCAATTCTTAGAATATTAAACTTTTTTTAGTTTAAATTACTAGAAATATTAAAAATGTTATTGACGTTCCCGTCGCAGTCGTTTATATAACGTATTATATAAGTAAAATTATTAATATGAGTTGACCTGTTTTCGAATACTGCCATTTTATATAGTATAGTAAGTACCTGTATCAGTTTACTATTTAATTTTTATGTAATAGGTATAACGTATGCACAGAAATAATATCATAAACTTAAAAAATATTCAATTACATCAAATTATATAGTTATTGCATATGTCACACGTATGTCTTCTAACATCTCTATTTAATTTACTATTAAGTGTATAATTAATTTTAAATTATCAGTGGCTATAAAGCTTTTATGTTTCAGGACTAATTTTTAAAGAAGTCTATAGTATTTTATTTAATATAATCAATATTATTTATTTTGCTAAAACAATGTTGGGGTAGAACTGTAAAAGTGAACATAATGAAAAATAAGTAATGAAACTGCAAAGATAATAATGTAGAGAAATAAAAAGAAATATATCTCATGTAACCTTTCTAAAAGCTTACCTATATTAAATATATAAGTACATTATCGTATAATAAATAATACAATTATTTATTGATTTGATTGTGGTTATTTATTTTTATTATAGTTGCAAACATTTAAAGCTAAGAAACCATTTATAAAACAATATTATGGAGCATCACGTTCCATTTTATAATTAGATTTAATTTATCGCACAATATTTATTGTTTTGAGATATATTTTGTTCAGTATATATTCTATATAATATACACAGGAGTAATTAATTGTTTTATTAATATATAAGAAAAAGTAAAAAATGATACGATACTTTAAATATCAGCTCTATAATCACTATGTAATAATTTTTAACTAATTGTCATGAATTTGTTTTTATCATATGTTCTTGCACGTGTAATTGTGTGGAAGATAGAGTTAATATTATAAACATGTATAGGTAGTAGGTGTCATATTGAAATATCCATCTAAGTCTTAAAGTTCTAAGCTCACAATTCCTACAAAGATTAAATATATATTGTACATACTTTTAAATAATCTTAATTTGTTATATTGGTTATCACTGTAAACATATATATATAGCCATAAAGGTACTATAACTATTTATAGTTAAAGGTTGAAACGTAGATACAAATATACTACTATAATATTAGGTTTACAAACATTTTTTATATTTGGGTTAAACATTTTTGTAGACCAAACAGGTCTTGTTGTTTAAACTATGTTTATATTTATACTCAAAAAGGTGGGCAAGTGTGTACCGCTCTGCTGTACAGTAAAGTCAAGTATTCAAGTGGGTCACTGTAATGGATATATTAATTATAAATTCAATATTACAAAATCATTGTCAACGAAAAACGATTCTGAGCGAAGACTGTCTATTAGCCTAAGTATATTTTAGGATATTATTTCTATTAAAGTAAATTATTTTACTATTAGACATTAGTAATACGTAACAGTAAGTTAAATTAGTATTTTTTAACTGTTTTTTTTTTTAATAACTTATGAGAAATTTTATATTAAACATTCAAGCTATTTGACTAAATTAACATTTTTTATCAATATGTATGCAAAAAAATCAAAATTTTCTTACCTATGCCTATAAATAACTTAAAAAGTGTCAAAATATTTTAAACATTTTATGGTGTATATGTATGTCACCAGCAATATGGATAATACAGATATTTTGAAAAATGCCTAGGCATTATGTATACTGCCGACCTATTTTAGGCAATGTAAATAAAACATGATTTTTAATATTATTTTATATATAACTTAGGTATTTTATAAAATACCTAGGCGTTATGTAAAATATCATTTTTTTTAGGCAAAGTAAAAAATAATTTATCATAATATGTTATAATATTATATTAAGATTCTTAAAATTATTATATATTATTACTCATATTACAAAATTTAATTTTTTTTAGCCTTTACAAAAATTTAGCTCAACAATTAAGTAAATTTAATTTTTATACATAGATATTACTATATTATTGATATTATTGTTATATTAAGTACTATTATTTATACATTTTACATAAACTACTAGTTACTTATTACAACATGTTATAGAAAAATGGCATTTTGAAGTGCACAAAACATTATTTTTAAGGCTAATGCACTTTTTATTTTGACACTTGGTCTTACAAACACATTTTGAAAATCCTTGGCCAGTTCCTGTCGACTGTTCCTTTGCGACTGTTCGTAACGTCACTTTTGTGTCTATTGGAACCTCGTAAATTTATAATAGTTTTTTCTGACATACTGTGAACTGACTTCTGGCGTATAATTGCTTCAGAACTCCATCCCGAGTTCCTAATCGATAAAAAACATCATTTGTCACCTAAAAAAAAAATAAGACGTCTTACTTATTAATATTAAACACATCATTTTTAAACTTATTTATTACCTCTAAAACAATTGCCAGTATACTTTGTGCGTCTAAACGTCCTTTATCTACCTCAGGGACTGGAACACGTACAGCTGAATGAACTGCCACCGGCAATAGCTTCTTATCCGACCACGCCATCATTTTTTTTCGTTTGATTTTCAAGATTTTCCTTGGCTCTACTTCGCATGATATTGGCGTTTTCGTTATTTAATTTGATAATTGCCCGGATAGTTGTAGCTAATAGTTATTCTGTGCCTAATACTTCATTTTCGACATTTAAATTAATTGCTTGTTTTTGTTCTGTATCAGATACTTCATTTTCGACATTTGAATTAATTTCTAGTGGTTGTTCTGTGATTAATTCAGCTAACTCTTCTTCATTCTCTATCGTGTGATAAATTTGAAGTGTTTAGACCAATTTTAATTTTGCAGCCAAATAAAGCTTTATTTGGAGATATTTTAATGTCAGAATGATAAGCTCGGTTTTTCATAAACTGGATGAATTGAAGTTCTTGACTCCAGTGTCGGTTTTTTCATCTTGCATCTACATTGTCAACATATTCTCAATATCCTGATTAGTACATTCTACACTACCTTAAGATTGGCTATGCCTCGGTTTACCATGTATTATTTTTAATTCGGGCCACATGTTTCTTAAATTAGATACTATTTGGTTTGAAAACTCTCGTCTATTATTCGATTGTAAAATAATAGATGCTCCAAGCAACGTGAAAATATCTATAATGTTATAGGCTACCTCTTCAACTTGCTTAAATTCGAGGGGTTTGAGAACAACAAATTTCGTGAAGTGATCCTGGTACACCATAATAATTTAAATTTTCCATCAGGATGAGACTGGAAATCTATCAAATCAATTTGGCATCGGGAATTAAAGTCAGAAAATATTATTGGTTTAACTACTACTCCTTTTTTCGAGCCTTTTTGTTTTTTTTTTTGACATGGTTCACAAAAATTCAAAAATGTTTCTATATCATTACGTGTTATATTTTTATATTTATTACCATGTTCCTTGATCATTCGATCACGCCCACCGTGTCTTATTGACACGTGTGTGGTTTGCAATACATCAAATAGCTCATTGTTGGGCACATAATACAGCACAACATTGTCATTTTTTACAAGAAATATAAGTTTCGTTTTTCCTTGTACAACCAGCACATCATACTTACGACAATAAAAATAAATTAACAAAAATAAATCTAATTAAAAAAAAAAAAGGTGGGCAAGTGGTGTCGCAAGTTTGTAATTTTTCAGTATTTTGTCAAAGTTCGAACTTTAAATAATTATAAAAAAAAAAAATTGAAGAAAATATTTCAAGTTGAAAATCGAAGCATTATTTCAACTACTTATCGTGTAAAAACACACGTAATTTTAAAATCAATACATTCATCACTCTGCTCATATGAATTTCTTACCTTTTCATTAAACGGAAGTCTTTAGGTTGTTTTTTCTTACGTCCAGCTTCAAATTCTTAAATAATTCTATCAATTCATTATATTGTTCATCAGATAAAACAACTAGTATTATTAGCCAAATTTTTACGATTTGTATGTAATTCATCATAAAACTTTGACTTCATATTAATCGTATCCATAGTAATGCTACACCACGACGCGACACGAAAATGACGATAATGTAATAAAATTATACGTACGTCAATATAGTTCCTCAGAATTATTATTATAGTAGGATAAGAATCTTAATCTTTATTGCGTCAAATTGTGCACACGCGGACACGGTATGCATATTTACGATAAACGATAAGTGAAGTCGTTAATAGGCGATTCCAATTTTATTTATTT
Organism: Pentalonia nigronervosa; assembly: GCA_014851325.1. NCBI lineage: Eukaryota > Metazoa > Arthropoda > Insecta > Hemiptera > Aphididae > Pentalonia > Pentalonia nigronervosa. The sequence goes on along the minus strand of JACXSJ010000675.1, from coordinate 154,151 downwards.
TTATTATATTCCCTTCACGTTAGACATTATACATAATACCTCGTAAAACTTGCAAAGCTCGTATTATGTATTTTTCCGAGTGATTTTTGGCATTTTATATAATGCCTAGGTATTTTGCAAAATACCGGATTATCCATATTGCCGGTAACATATATAAAATGATAATAAACCTAGTGATCAGATAATAAACTTTTGTTGAAAATTTCATTTATCTACGGTTATTTTTTTGAAGTTACACCAAAAAAAAACAAAATTGATTTTCCAAAAACTTATTTTTTGTGAAAATTCTCGTTTTTTTTTTATTTTTTATTTGTTTTTCCAAACGCTTTCAAAAATTACTGGCAATTTGCAATATTAGGCTTCCAAAATTATCAATTAAATTTGCTTTCTCACCAGAAAAGATACCGAAGCATTTTTTTCAATTTATTATCGTGTAAACATACACAACAAAATTTTTTCTATCTATTTTTGTTTATTTATCTTTTTATTATATTTTAATATTAATCATTATTTAAACTTCTCAGAAACCTATAATTTTTACAACATATAATCTTAATTATTTAAAACAATTTCAGTGAAAAAATTAACTAATAACTATACAGTCTCTACTATCGTAAGTACTCCTACCAGCTACAATTGTGTCGTGAACAAAATTCATGCAAAATTATTTTTTTTTCAAAAATCAATACATTGTACAATCACCAATCCGTAATTTTTATAACGTTTATGCTACCACCAAGGTGGATATATATATATATATCCACCTTGGCTACCACATATCCATAATATATACATAGATAATATTTAATTAACAGGCCTTCCCTGAGTGTTCCCGATTGATAAGCTAATGGAGTAATATATTTTGTATACCACGAACAATTAATTTTTTTCTTATATTATTTTATTTAAAGAAAAGTTATAAATAAGTTAAAATTAATAATTATTGTAATTTATACTTGGTATCAATATATTAATATCACATTATAATATATTATTTAAAATATTCATTAGAAAATAATTATAACTACATAGTGATAGGTAGATCGTGGATTTATATGCATTAAAAACCAACCAAATATGCTCTAAAAAATCCTAAATATGCATAAATATATATACTAAAATGTTAAAATATGCACGAAAAATAAAAAATATGAATAAAAAATTAGCAAAAAAATTTTATTTTTTAAACATTTAATTAATACAAAATATTTAAAAAAATATCGAACCCTACTATAAATACCTACTTATCTACTTTTCTTAACTTTTTTCTTCAATTTCATTATTTTGTAGGTAGTCTTAATCTAAAAAAAAAAAAATATGAATCAATTTATATCAACAAAGTATCCTAAAATAAATTTACATACCTAGATGTGAATTGCATTGTATGATAATCATTTTAGCTATATTTTCAAAAACTATTGATCGGCGTTTATTAGTCAACAAATTTTTTTATCTTGAAAATGACCATTCCACGTTTACAGAAGTAATAAGCGCGTATTTGAAAAATACCATATCATTTAGGAATAAATTTTCAATTGTTTAAATTGATTCACTTTCACTATTTAAAATGTTTAATATTTTAATAAGTGTGTCGTAGTCTTCGTTTTTTTATAATACTCTATTCAATTTTTGATGAACAGATTTACTCTTTTGTCTGTTACATTTTTGAAGAGACACTTTTGCGTTTTCAATCAAAGCGATGGCGTTGTTTAAACTAAGCCCCAATTTTTCGAGACCTTTAATTGTTTCCAGTAAAAATCCAAAATTAGATTTTATATATGTCAAATTCGCATCCAACGATTTGTCCACTAAAACATCTTGGGCCATTTGTGTAGAAATTGCATCATCTGGGTTTAACTGGTTAACAATACTTCGAATTTGTTTTATATTTTCATAGTAATATATAGCAGCGGGGATTCATATCCCTCAACGAGTGAGGATCGGTTCTGGCGGTAAAGGCAGTTCAGGCGCTTCATTTTTAAAAAAAGCAATGCGATATGGGGGTATCAAAAAAACTTTACGTTTGAAATAAGTTTATCCACATTTGGAAAACATTTTCTAACTTCTTCAGCAGTAAGATGTAAACCATAAGCTAAGTAAGTAACGTGAAGTGTTTTAGAGTAAAATTCCTTAATTGCACCTGCTGCTTTTACCATATACAGCGCAACATCACTCAAAAATAAAAGAACCATGTCATATTGTATACCTTGAGGCCATAATAAATTTAAAGATTTATCGAATAGTTTCGAAATAGTGGAGCAATTTGCCTTTTCCAAAACTTCAAAATTTAATAACATCGTTGTACCTAGACTATCAGTTTCTAAAGTTCCAATGACTATATTGGCGACATATCGCCCTTCGACATTCGTAGTTTCATCGACAGACAACCACAATCTTTTCCCTTTGTTTTTACTAAGAATTTTATTAATTGTATCAATATAGCAATCGTGTAATTCTTACGAATCGACGATTTATCTGGTATCATTTTAGTACTATAATTTTCCAAAAACGATTTAAAATGTATATTATTGAGTATTTTTTTTAGCAGAATTTTTCCAAAACCAGTGTGCTTTGCATAAATCTACAAAAAATGAATCTTTATTCAGTGTTGTAGTATTAGTGAATAAACTTTGAAAATTGCGTTGTTTATTCTGTAGTAAATTCACAGATTTTAAATGTATTTCAGTTTTAATATGTTGTGTAATTGAATACCATTTATCGTGTGAAACTTTTACTTCACATAATTTACACAGTATGATTTGACCATCGGTTGAAAAAATATTCTCTCCGAATTCACGCACATAATTACGAAGACGATTCGATAACGATAAAAAATAACGTAATAAAAACGCAATTACGACACGAGCACACACGAACGCACTGTAAATATCTTAATGTGACTGAAATAGTGAAATAATGTCAATGGTCAATCATGGTCGTAACCGATATTTTTTTATCTTGGTATACGTATTTTATTTCCCCAATTATTGATCTAAATGATACTTGGGAAAACCGTTTATACCTACATAAATATCTATTAATTTATTTTGATATTAATTGAAACTATAAAAATATAATATTTTTTTATTTATATTATAATAATATATATTTCAAAAATGTCTAAAAAAAAAAACAAAAAAATATCGAAATATGCACTAAAAAATAAAATATGCTATTAAAATTGTAAAATGAGCCCTTAAAATAGAAAAATGTCAAAATATGCAAAAATATGTTCTAAAAAAGTTTCGTTTTTTAAATCATTATGTCATGAAACAAATCTTGTGCTCACTTAGCATATCATACGATCAACCAGAATAAATATGCAAATGCATACAAATCCGCGCTCTAGTAATAAGTCAGAAAACAGAATGGTAACCTATTGGTTACTACTGGTAACAATGGTATCAATAGGGCATATATCAAACTTTGGGAACGCTGGCCCATGGGTGTTTAGTATAAGGATGGCCTATCCATATTAGATTATCTATGAATATATATATAAGACGTATACATTTAGGAAAGCAAAATGCAATCAATAGACCAAGTATATATTAAAGTAATATTTTCTCCTACCAGTACAACTTAAGAAATGTGATTTATTTTTTATCATGATTTATGAATTATATCTGTGTATAAAACAGTACAAGTACCCCATAAATAAGAATTACGATAGTATTTCACTTTCACTAATGAATGGTAACCGTGAAGCTACGCCTAAATATGCTATATTCAATACTTATATACATATACCTATATCGTGATACAGTGTATACACATTGAGTATTGAGTGTCGGCCTTTGTTTTTTTTTTAAATTAAAAATTCTTCATTTCTTTCTTAGTAAGTATGCATATAAATGCAAAAACGACATATTATATAATATATATATATATATATATATATATATAAGTGTAAATTTAAAATAATTTAATAATTTTAAATCTTTAAATTGAAATTTTTGTACAATATATAATTTAGAGTAGCGATGAATATGTATTGTTTTTTTTTTCTTTGTCACCGCCTTTTGGGTCTTAAAAAGAAGTTTCTAGGTCTCTGATAAAAAATCGGACCTAGTTAATTATTTTGAGGATTTCCTTTTTAAATTACATCAAAATAAGAAAATCGTTTCCGGAGAAAACGGGTGAATATCCAATGTCTAATTTCAAACTTTAAAAAAAATACGTTTAACTTTCCGGTAATTTTTCTTTTTAGAAAGGTAAAAAATTTTATAGAGATTCTTATGTTAAATTTTCAAATCTTAGATTTGAATAGAAATTTTTTATGAATTTCCTAAAAAAAAAAATTGCAAAATTTTATGATTTTTATATATTTTCTCAAAATTTTAATTTTAGTTGCTTATAAAAAAATTATTAGAGACTTAAGCTCAACTTTTTTTTTTAATTTTCACTTAGAACAAGTTATGAAAAACATTTTATTACATTTTCAAGTTTTTTGACCGACTCAAAAAAATGTATTGGCAATTATAAAAAAAAACCCAGAATTTTATTATATTTAAATAGCTCAAAAAAAGTCAAAATATTTTTAAAATTTCATGGTGTATAAAAAATACTTATATAAATATTCGGTAAAATTTTCATGTATTTACGGTCATTATTTTTTTTTGTTACATTAAAACAACAATAAATTTTGTTAAAAATTTGCTTTACGAAAAAATTCCTGTTTTTCCTTAATTTTTTTTCCAGCGCGTTTAAAAACTATTAGGACTTTTGTATTTTTGATCCCCCAAAGTACCAACTAGATTCACTTTTCTATCAGAAAAAATGTTGATAAAGAAAATCGAAGCACATTTACTGCACTAGAATGTGATGACAGTCATAAAAAAAAAAAATTAATAAAAAAAAAACACTCACGCAACATTCTAAAATCAATACATCATCGCTCCGCTCAGAATCTAAAATATCACAAAAATTATTTAAATGCAAAATGTCATTGAGAAATATTAATTTATTATTATAATAAGTAATTATTCATAATGGATTATTATTATGACGGCATAATAGTAAGGCATCCCTAAAGGGGCAAGTTTGGTGCAATTACCGGACTCCCTTGACTTTTTTCTTGGGTCAATTATCATAATCGTTATGTAATATAATATATCACATAATGAACATTTTTTTTTACTAAGTGATTTTTACTAAACTCGATTATGGACGTCAGAATTAAGAACATCGCTTTTATACATTTACGGCATGTAGTGGGACCAAGTGTTGTGTCAACTAAGTTTTTACTTTTTTGATAGAAAAATTAAATGTTCACAGAATGAATAGAATATATTTTGTGGTATCAGTGGCTTATAGTCTAATGTATAATTAATGCAGATGTGCTCTATATTTTTGATTTATTAAGTATAATAAATGAAATAAGTTAACAATATCTTTATTTTATCTGGATACAAAAAATATACTTTTTCTGAGTATACATATTTATGTGTTTTTGTCCCTGGAATATTTTTATGATGTCACTTTTAATGATTACAGAGTCTACTTAATGGATGCTAACAGATTCAGACTCAACACAATAACACACATCATCTGTACTAAATATGTAACCTAACCGATAACTATAGGTAATGCATTGTTTATAGTATAAAAATATAAAAACAATTTCTTGATTCCTAGTTTCTACGGCGCTACACAAGACGTTACGACGTGCCACGTGCACCTGTGATAGACCACGCGATGAACATTAAATGTACGTATCACGGTATATAGCTTTTATTTACTACCTATCTAAAATATATATTAAATAATATTATGTTATATTTGCATTGGTGTAAACACGCAATAAGGCGTGCCGGGTGCACCTGATGGACACTACTAGGAATGTTAACTAGGACCCATAAACATTTTCGTAACAATTCTTAGGTAGTATTATATCGTGCAATTCCTATGGATGACAATTTAAGGATGATAAATGTTCGAAAAAAGTGGCTAATGTAAAAAATTAACGAAAACTATTTTAATATTATGTGATGTTAGGACATTGAGTCTGTAAATAAAATATACTTTAGATTTAAATAATTAATACAAATAACTTTATTTTATTGTTTCCTTGTATAATATAATGAAAATAAATGTGTATGTCTTACTTAACTCTTTGAGTGCTTTGTTATATACTTGTATACAAATTAAAATCAAACAAAATCTTTACATAAATAAGTTTACTATAGAATATTGAAATGATATATGACAAGGAATTTGTAGAAAGATATTTTGAACGGATAAGTGGGGGAAGAGGTTAAGTGTATAATTGTAAGTTTTTATTCAGTTTTTAGATTTAGTCTTTATATTGTAATATGTTGAAGGTATTTTGCTTTAAGAGGCTTCCCGCCTTCCCCACTGGAATCAGCTCAAATGAACATCCAAAAAAATGTTAGTTCTTTGTAGGAATAACGTTTAATCGATCGATAAACGATTCCAATAAGCTAATGAAGACGTGATTTCTCAATGAATATCGATAAACATCAAAGATAACTGCGTAGAAAAATCAGGGATGACATGATATTCACTATAAACTCATTTGTTAATTAGTTATAAGTATTTAAAGTTTAGATAAGTGGAGTGGAATGGCACTAATTACTAATTAGGTATATTAATTTACGTTTTAATTACTAATTAACTACCTACTCTGTTCAAAATTCGATATTCATACATCAAAATTCTTGGAAAAATATTTTATTCCTGAATATGAAATTAAAAAAGTATGTTGTCATTCAAAAAAGTAAAAACTTAAAACATGATGACAATAAAGTTCAAATATAATTTTTTTCAAAAAATATTGTGTTTCACCTTTTAAAATATAGGTAATCTAAAAAAATAATAATTCCAAAAAGTCAAAACTTTTCGAGAAAATGAGTGTTAAAAAAACACGTTAAATATTCACAGCATATTATTCCAATCTGTTAATTTAATCATTGTTATTCGCTTCCTAAAGTCCACATGGTATAGGGGTGACCCAAGAGATAAAGCCCATTTAGATTAAAAAATGTGTAATTTTTTTGGAAACTTTAAGCATATAAGATTTTATTGGTTTTACAATTTATAATTTATGACTATAATATATTAATTTAAATAAGGTACTAATTAGGTGTTATAGATTCTTAATTGCTTTTTAAATATTCGTCAATGTAACTTGAATTGCTATCGTATATTAATTTGTATATTTAATATTATATTTTTATAAATTTCAAATACATAATATTTAATTTGTTTCAAAAGTAAAATTATGTTTTTTTTCCACCATCAACAAATCAGTTTCTACTATTGAAAGTACAGAAGCATATTTTTACGGTCGGATTTTTGTTACTATAGCGTCTCATATTATAATAATAATAATAATAAAAATATATTATTTAGTCAATACTCAGTAGTCAGTAATAATAATTTTTTTTAAACATATATGACATTATAATAGCAATATATAGTTACGATATATCGTTTAAGTATACTTAATGTGAGATTTGGTCGGACGATTTTACTTTTATCACAATGGTTATTATCAAGTGAAACTGAGTGACTACTAGAAAAAAAATATCCATTGCTTATACATGCCAAGGAGTGTCCGGTTGCCTCTCCACAAGTATATTATACAATTTTCCACCCGGATCAATAGAACCCACTTTCTCATAATGCCATAAAAACTTTAAAATAAGCTGTATACATTCATATACTAAAAAATGTTTAGTCTTTTATTATTTGTTCTATCTATTCTATATTATATTGTTCAAAATAAATCTAAAATAATGAATTTTGAATCATTGCGAACAACAGATTTGCCTGTTATACAATTTCCCAAATCTGTAATAACTTCGTTTGTACATTATAATGGTATAATTATAGGTATATATTATATAATATTGATTTTTATTTATTCTTTAAAAAGATAATGAGTCCTACTGGCCGTTATTGGATTTGGAAATGATTATTGATTTTTCCACATAGCTATCTTTGATGTTTATCGGCATTTGTTAACTTACGATTACAAGAGATAAAACTTAGTATATACTACTTAGCACCTAATTAAAGACAAACCTTAAAAATATAAACCTTATTCCTTGTGAATACTTTAGTATTACTCTATTCTATTCTATGAGCAATACTTTCACCCATCGCCGTTCATTTTGACAAATTTCGAATTACAAATGCTTATTAAATAAATATACATGACAATGTATCTTTAATATTTTTCAATTGCTATTATACTAATTCATGAGGAATCTTGTCTTAAATTTTCAAGCTTTTTAACCCAACAAAAAATATGTAATCGATCTTTATAAAAAAAAACTAAAAAATTAAAAATGTCTTATGCTTATCAATAGCTTTAAAAGTGTTAAAATATTTTGAAAATATTATTATTTATAGAAAATGCTTATATAAACCTTGAGTTCAGATTTCAAGTATCTATAGTTATTCGTTTCGATTTTTTCGATGCTTTTGAAAATTGCGGGGAATTTTCAATTTTGTCTTCCTAAAAAAATCAACTAAATTTATTTTCTCACCAAAAAAGTTGCTGATCAATAAAATATAAACATTTTTTTTTTTTTGGTAGAACAAATGTTAACAGGCAGAAAAAAAATTAAAATTAAAATACACATTATTGTAAAATTAATAGATACATCTATCATTTTTCGCTTAGATTCTAAACAGCATCATAGTAAAACGAATACATTCATCGCTTCAAAAATTCTGTCCTGTTTTGGTAATAATGCATAATTTTGTTAATTTTGGTAAACATTATTTAGGGTTAATCTATTATATGTATTAAATTATGTTAAATTAATACATTTGATAATATAATAGTTAAACGTTTAAATATATTTAATATATTATGATTTATGGATACATTATTTTTGCTCGATTTTTTTAGGCCACTCTGTTTGTGTTATCATAGTTGGAATGGAATGAGTCCCGTCGTAGATCTTAGTAATTAGCAGGGCTAGGATTTGTATGCAATAAAAAATTGTAAAATATGCATTTTATTTACCAAAATATGCAAAAATATGCATTTTAATTTTTAATTTTACACAATAGTCTAATAAACGGTTATGCACGGACAGCTGAACGGTCTGTACTACACTACTACGTGGGATTGTGTGTAATACACTAATACCGGAAAATTATATCTTATCTTAGATTTTATATTGACCGACATACTTTTATTAATTGTGTTTATCTTTCTCCGTCAAACTATTCAATCTTTAATCGCATACCTATTGTGCCATAGGATTGTATTTATAAAAATAAAATTTGTGTTTGACAAAAAAACCAAGTTTTATACTTTAATTAGCAAAACTAAAATTAAATACGAAATATACTATAAAACATGCATTTTTCGCGTTCTTATAATCGAAATATGCAATATTCATTTTATTCAATATATGCATTTATATGCACTTTATCAAAAATATGCAAAAACGTGCAAAATAAAAACACCACCATTTATCTCATCATGAGGTGATTCGTGGACATTACTAACAAAATCAATAATCAGAAGTCGCAAAAAAAACATGCTGTTGGCATACAAATCCTAGCTCTGGTAATTAGTATTACCCCTGTGTAACTAGGTGGGCCAGACCACACTGTCAGTACTTACTACTCAGTATTATTATCATATTATAATACAAAACATTTATTTTTTAGAAATAGACAGTATGTATTTTTAGTTAGAGCTAATATTTAAAGGCATTTAGTATTGACGTATTTTTTTCTGGAAAGCTTGGAGTAATGGTTCGAGCTTTCCAAGCCATAAAATAATGTTTCAAATATAAATAAATATACATACTAATTTGTATATATCCTCCGCTAGAGTGAGTTGCTATCGTATAGTTTTGTTATTGTATAAAGTTTATACTATAAACTATAAAAAATAATATTAAACTATTAGTTAACGTTGAACAGTACAAGGCCTATAATGATAAATTGGTATTATAATATTATTGTGCACGATGCAGATATGAAGTAATAGATTTTATTTACATCGTGATGCTGTGTCACTCAGGTTTTTTGCCTGTAACATAATATTTTCCTGACGGGTGTTTGAGTCATTTGAGTATATTGCAGTCGACAATATTTTTAAAAATAACTATAACTGTTGGATTACAACTTTACGAGAAAAACATTGATTATGAATTATAATATAATATTAGACATTATAACATATACCTCTATTATTAATGCGAAGCTTGCACGGAGAAATGTTTGTGTAATAATAAATTATGAAACAAAAAAATTTATGTAAACATATATTTATATAATAGAATTTTATTTTTGAAAACAAATGCGTAAACATAATATTATTTTAGTAAACTTTTAAAAGCAAATATCTATGTTTATATATATATTATATAGATGATACATCACACATAGTTTTATAGGCAATGTCTGCATGATCGCTGTATTCAATAGGCAAGTGTTAAAAAAAGGAAGATTAAACACAACTTAACCTGCAGTAGTGCAATTAATTCAAAAAATCTCTTCCTACTTGTACCATTATTAAATGTCTTGTTCACACTATAATAGACAAGCACCTAATCAGTGATCTAAATTTTAAAGTTTTGCAATTTTACTTACCTAAAATTTCTTACCCTGTAAAAAAAAAATTACGTACAGTCCAATTGTTTGATACTTGACGTAAGTCCCTATAAAAATGTTTTCACCATATACCAGGAACAAGCTGACTAGGTAAAAAATGTACAGAACTTTAAAAAAAAAGGTCAGCAAGTGGGTATTGCTGTACATTAGATGTCGAGTGGGTCATTTCCATGGATAAGTTAAATTTGTAATCAATGATATAATATCATTGTATACGAAAAACGATTCTGAACGAAGACTGTCTGTCAGCCTACATAATTAAGTGAATTTTGAGATATCATTGCTATTAAAATAAAGAACCCCCTCCATTAAAAAATAGTGTGTAAAGGCTTTAACCATCCATTCTTGATAACAGTGATATGATCACTTACATTAATTGCACTTTGCAGCACTGTCATAATACTGAGTATTACATACACGGTAATTTATTGTTTGCGCGTTCGCCACAACCACTTGAATTGATTAGTTCGCCACGGGAACACAACGACTATACCCATCTCCGTCGCTGTTTCCAATTTCCCTGCTGGAAACGTAGGTACCTATCTATACAATAATAGTTGTAGCCGGTGATGACGGTGGGTCTCTCACAGTGTCGGATAGGTAAGGCATCGGCCCACGGAATTTTTGGATTCCCAACGTTTGATTATAGCGCGATTCAATTATATTTTCTATTAATGTTTATATTAATTTCTCATTACCATATTAAAATAAAACGATGACCAAAAACTTATAACTACCCCATATTTTGAGCAACCCACCGAGATTTTCTCTCGACTAGGAGTTCTTAAAATCCATCTCAATAATAAAGGTAGAAATAGATTTGGCGGAAACGAAACTTTTTCGTTTTGGCGGAATCAAAAATTAAGTTTTTTGGCGGAAACGACCGATCACGTACGGATGATCTTCGACGTGGGCCTAAATATTATTATAGTGGAAACCATCGACGTAAAGTCACTTTCAAAGTTCACCGTTGTAATATCGATATCGCGGTCTCCGGTGTTTGACCCACATTAACTAGAGGCATTGTGCTATATAATCTACCTCTCACTCAGCTGCAATTCAAAGTTCGTTCTGCGATAGCCACAAACGAGCACTTTGCTGTTCTACAATTTTCACTCTCGTCGATCATCTGCAGTCTTGTCCGATATCAGTCATCAGCGGTTGCATTGATAGCCTACTTTAAAATATGATTGTTTATCAAGATATATCCCTTGCGCGTTTAACCCACTACGCGGGAGACAGCAAAATTTTATTTTTCGTCAATATTCACCGAATTGCTTACCATTGTTTTAATTGTATAACTCTATCAATCGTTGTGGTATACAATTGGTAAACGTTCTGACGTCGATTAGTAGATATACAATATTTATCGTCAGACAAGCCCAAAATATTATATAATATACTAATAAAAAATTTATTTTGCATATTTCATCATAACAACATAAAAAATCATATTGGAGTATCAAGTTAAAACATTTTGAACATAATTTCATGAAACTGTTCTATATTATCAAAGTTATTTACTATATTGCAGTGTCATATTTTTTTTTTTGTAATCTCTTGTTTGTATGTAAGGTGGTAACAATATTGTACTCTCGTACATATAATATATAGTAGTAATCACCCATGAGTAATATTCTATACGTTATACATTCGCTATACCTATTATTTTTCTATTCCACTTTCAAAACCAAACAAAAAAAAATACACAAGAATTATAAATAAATATATATATATACATAAATTTTATTTTGATTTCTAGATGAATTGTTTTGAAGCTATAAAACAAATAATTATGAAAAACTGATAGAAAACTGCTTTGAAAATCGCTTACTATACGATTTTTAATGTAGCCTCTATCAATACAAATGTTTCGTTCAAGCCGGTTCTGGAACCTTGTAAGAGCAATTTTGCTCCACGGTACATCGATAATCGTCCTTGGCTTATGGCAAATCTGGTGCAAAACATACAGATACGGTCGGTGTCGATGAGCTCGAGGTACCGTGATTGTCGGTCAGACGCCACGAACTCTAACTGGCTAGTTAGGTTGGCCTCCGTCGTTCTCACAAATTTCCTAGTCGCCTCCCGATAAGCCTCTCTGTTTCTATCGCTGGCCCTCTTTGGCCGAATGGGCTTCGTAGATGCGGCAGAAAAAGAGGTCGTTATACCGGCCACCGCCGGTATGGGCGCACCGACCTTAACCGTCGTGGGCACACCGAGCATCGCAATAGCCTCGGTGTTGTCTCAATCGGCGGTAGTACAAAAAGGGTGCAGCAGGGGAAACGGTCTTCGGCGAAGATTCAACGCCAGCCCGACCCGCAGAGCCGAACGCCTTCGTCTTCTGTGCCGCAAAGGACGGTGACTCCTTATACAGCACGCGATGGACGCGTTTGACTTTGGTAGGTCCCGTTGTGTTGATGGTGGCGTGAGTGACGGGGCGGATGGCGTTGCGGATGGAGCAATGCTGTGCGGTTGGTGTCAACTTTTCGGGCCACACGACGTCGATGGTCAGTCGACGCAGGACACACGTAATGCTAATTTCACAAATATTATAAAGAATTCGATAGCGAGTCGAAATATTTCCAAATCCTGAAATTAATAAATATTTGAAATTCAAATCGCGAAATTAAAAATCTTTAAATTGTATATTATTATTATTATATATTTTACACACCCGTTAAATAATTATTTGTATTTATCATAAACTATATTGTACTAATTAGTTAGCTGATACTTACGTCTGAACTGGGGTTGTTATTACGTACGGTAACAGTCGTACAGTAGGTTGTGACGACTATAGACCGCTCTTCGACGACTCAGACGCAACAATAATCGTTCATGATGCCGAGAAAAACAATCACAAGAAAATGGAGAAAACAAAAACGCGCTTATGGTGGTAACTATTACTATAAGGTAGAGGTGTTACTCAGTTGGCTTTCAGAAGACAAATGAGTGTTTTCTCAAATATTAAAACATTATTAAATCAGATTTTGAATGTTAACGACTATTAGCAACGGCTAGCTGTTTTTATAACAGACCAGAGGTATATTAAATTTTAAGATGTTGTTGAATGTGTAAAGAAAATAAGAAAATAAAATAATATTATATGATATAAAGGCCAATATATAAATATTATAATAAATACATACCAATTTAAGAAAAAGGTCAGCAAATGAATACCGCTCTGCTGTACAGTGGATGTCGAGTGGATATATAATTTATATTATATATATAGTAGATATCACTTTCACGGATCATTGAATTCAATGATACAAAATCATTATATACGAAAAATGATTCAGAGCAAAGACGGTCGTCAGCCTACATAACTAAGTGTATTATATGATATTATTACTATTTAAATAATTAATTTCACTATTAAGAATACAGTAGGTTGAATTAATTTTCGGAGAAACACAATTAGCTTAAAAATTGTCAAATATTTTTAATTTTTTTTTTTTTTTATATATAAAAAATGATAATCTAAACATTTTGTGAAAATTTCAAACATTTACAATTATTCCTTTTTAAATTACATCAAAATAAGAAAATCATTCCCGGGGACAACAAGTAAATATCTAATGTCTAATTTCAAACGCTCATAAAAAATTTATTTGACTTTCCGATATTTTTTTTTTTTTAAAGGTAGAAAAAGGTAGATACCTTGTGTTAAATTTTTAAATCTTAGGTTTGAATAAAAACATTTTTATGAATTTCTTAATCAAAAAAAACTGCAAATTTTCGTGATTTTTATTTTTTACGTATTTTCTCGAAATTTTAACACTAGACGCTTATAAAAACTGTTAAAGACTTATACTCAACTTTTTTTTTAATTTTCACTTACAATAAGTAATGAAATACTTTGTATTAAATTTTCAAGTTTTTTGACCGATTAAAAAAAATTTTATCGACAATAATAAAAAAATAAATTAAAAAACCCGAAAATTAATTATGCTTATTAAAAACTCAAAAAAAGTCAAAATATATTGGACAATTTATGGTGTGTAGAAAATGCCTATTTAAACATTCGCTGAAAATTGCATGTATTTACAGTATTTCTTTTATTACACTAAAAATAAAAATCGATTTTGTCAAAAATTTGCTTTTCAAAAAAAATCCAGTTTTTTCTTAATTTTTTTTTTGTTTTTCCAACGCATTTCAAAACTATTGGGAATTTTGTAATTTTGATCCCCTAAAGTACCAACTAGATTCACCTTCCTATCAGAAAATATGTTGATGCAGAAAATTGGAGCACTTTTACTGCACTAAAACGTGATAACAGTCACAAAAAAAACATACAACTTAATAAAATCAATACATTCTTCGTTCCGTTGAGAATCCAAAAACGAAGAAACCCTGGCCACAATTGTGGTCCCGCGGCCATAGCCAGGCCGACATTGCTGACATAGCTGCCGGGGCGTTGGGACGGTCTGTTTTTTGCACGGAAAATAAAAACCAAACAGCTCCAACATTACTTTACTGTAATCTTATATATATTATATTATATCAATAATAGATATAAGACTTATTATCATATTTTTAAAGTTACATTTTTTCTCAATTATTATAAATGTCGCATCATCAAAGTATTATCTTCCATCCACATAAAATATTTTCAAGTACATTCCACGAGTTCCGATTTTGGTGGAAACGCTGAAATCCGACGTAATGGTACCTTATATTATAAGCGTTTAAAATAATTAAAATTGTCTAGTGTAATAGTAAAATTTAAAGACCAGATCAAATGAACGCGTATTGTACAGAACTTTTCAATTAACATTGTTAAAGTCCACAAGCGTGCGTCTTTAATAAAACGCACCCATATCACTAAATAACTTAAACAATATAAATTGAAACACATTGTATATGGATTTGTATATTATGAAATACTGACGTTATAGTTATGCTAATGAGAAACGGATGCATCGAAATGACCCACGAGAAGAAGCTTCCGGGCTATTTACAATGTATCTACCTAAATGCTTTCACTTGGAAAGTCCAGACAAATAGATCATAAATTCATAAAAGACGAACAATTAAAAAATAATACGTTAATGCTATTGGATATTTCAATTAGTGTTTTTTTAAAAATGATTATAATATATTAAATAACACAATGTAGTTTTGAATATAAACACTATTCCTAAATAAATAATACATTGTAATTATTTGTAATAAGTAACACTCAATAGTTCTTAATATTAGTTGTATCTTATCAAGTACCCATAACTCAATACAATTATATTGTCGAAAATGTTTTATCAAATATTTTAGAATTTAGACCGATACGTGTATTGAATAAAATTACTTGGAAATAATTTGAAAACTGAATGCCTAAATAATCAGATTAAGGCAATATTATTATAAATTACATAGCATTTTCAATCAACTTTTTGTAATTTTATTTTTCAAAACACTTATAAAAAAAATTTACATAACTGCAACAAATAGTAATATAGTGCTTATACGATAAATTGAATTGAAAACAGAAGCATGATGATTTTAAATATAATATTGCACTACACACAATATAAACATTATACATTTACATATATTTATATATATTATGATTGACCTAAATGATTACGATTAATTGATGTCACGCGTATTTTACTTTTAATAAACACATAACACATTTTATATGTTATACTTAGTATGCACTTATATACATAGATAGCAAAAACTGTATAAATAAAAATTAAACATCACTTTCTATGCAAATAAAATTACATGCATATTTTAATTAAATCCCTCTAGTAATTATAACGTCGTCCCGTGACGCGTGAAGTACTGAAATATTTACTTTATTTAGTCCGTCTGTTATTTATTTTATTCTGCATCCCTTTACTAAATTAATATAATCTGCAGTATTATTTTTTGTATTCACTATGGCAGGACAATGGAATAAGTGAATGACTAGAGGTTTAGTCGATGATAAATTAAATCTCAAAAAGTATATAAAATATATGTTACAATACCTAATCTGAAAAACTCTAAGTTTTCAGTAGTTGCAAAGAAAAATGTTACCACTCTTTTGTCTATTAATTAGAATTCTGGCGCAGATGGTATTGGTATTTGGTGACTGGTTTCGTTAGAAAAGTTTCTTTTTAAATTTCTCAATAGTTTTTGAAAAATAATTACAAACAAATAGTAAAATACTTGTTTATTTTAGTCCAGTTCTAAATTTTAACGACATTCGATATTCTCGTGTAAAATAACGATTTCTCCGAAACAATTTTTTTTATTTTGTTATAGTAATTCAAAAATGTTAATCCTTCTAAACAGCAACGAGCTACATATCCGGATTATGATATCTGTAAGTGTATTTTTTAAAATGTATTATAAGTACAAATAACAATTTTATTCATCAAAGTGTTTTACTTTTGTTATAGATCTAATCAAATATGTATTATATTGTACTCGTTAAATCCAACAAAAATTTAGGTTAGATATATTATATATAATATATTTTATATATTACAAATTCGATGCCATAGCAGAGAGAAACAATGAGCCATACCTATAAAATCAACTTACTATAATCTCGGATACTAACATTTTAAGTATAAAACAAATAGGTATAAATCAAACCGGCCAAAAATAATGCGAAGAGCGTATATAACATTATGCTATCCATTATATTTTGATTATATTTTGGCTTTTAATCAAAACGTCGCTTTTAACGACACCGATTTCCAGTAAACGTTTTGTAAAAACGCGCACGCACACAATAGACATACAAATGAAAAATAAATTATGTAATATGCGTGTATTATGTAAAACGTATATTTTATATCAACGGGTGTGTGTTTGTGTACCGTTAGGTTTTGAATATTATTTTCGGCACTATCTTCGAGTGTTCGTATTTTCGTAATGTCATAATAATAATAATAATAATAATAGTGTTCGTATACGATCTACATAAATATTATACAGCACGAGTGACGAGTGCAGATGTAGTAATAATTCAAAGGCCTTGCCGCAGAGGAATCCTACCTAGATCGACCAACATGCCTTGCCTGCGCCCTGCCGAGCTCCCTGTCGGTTGGGTTACTGCCATCGTGTGTGCGCGCGGCGGGCGCGAAATCGATAACGGCCCAACGAAAGCGGTTCGTGTGCGCCGACGGGACCGCGTATCTGCTGCCGCGCACGTTCGCGGCGACCTTCGGCGGGCCGTTTGGACTTCTGCATTCGGTGTGAGTGCTCAATCAGGCCGTATCCTGGGCGGCGGCAGTGGCCGGCCGTCTGTCCAACACCGTTCCGCATGTCCCGCTCAAGTAGCCTCAGCCAGGCCCGGGTGCGGCCGCGACCTTCCGTCGGTGCCGAGGGACTCGTCCTTCCGTAACGCCTACACAGGCGTGTCGGAGGACCAGGGCGGATGGACCGGGCGTGGCGTGGTCGGTGCACGGACCCAGGACCGCCTCGGAGGATCCGCCGGCGATCAGGAGTATAGCAGGCGTCACGGTTGTCGTTGGCGGCGACAGCGCATTCGTTGCAGCGGCCGTACAGACAACGGCAACCGCAACCGGCGATGTACGCATCGGACCCTGGTCTCTCACATACGAACATTCCGTGCACTACGCATTCCGCATTGTTTTTAGTGGACGGTTAATGTATTCGTTATTGCGCCATACTGCGTCGGTATAAAAACAAAAAATTAACGATGAAATACGCCCACCCACGACTGTCAGATCAATACCTACCGATTTTTAAATGGAAACGCAAAACCCATATTATAATTTATTTATGATAAGTATGCACAAATACATATTGTTAATATTACATAATAAATTAATTAACAAATCACAGAATAAGTGTATGTCAAACAATCAAAGTACGATAGAAATGATTTCTAACATTGTAAACATATAACACATACTTAACTACAGTATATTTAACCTCGAACAATAGGACAATTTTTCGAATAATTCAGATTACTAAGAACATAATATTAGATATATATAATAATAATATTTATATCATAACTTATACACACTGAACAACTTTATAAACTATACAGTATCATTTTAAACTAACAAAGAAAGTTAAAATAAAATATTATTTGTATAATCCATTTTATACCATTTCGACCAAATAAACTTCTAATCAAAGTATTTGTTCTTAAATATTTTAAAATATGTAAGTTAAAATAATATAGTGAACAGTGATAAACAAATAGTCAATAAATGTATTACAATTTATAAATAAATGATTTTACAATCAAAAATTAATGTATTATAGTAATATAATAATAAAATATATATTTATAAATCATTTTCTAACTTTTGAAAGATGTGTGAATTATTATGAATTTTATTATTTATTATTTTTTCGTTATTTTTATTACACGTGAATTGTGAAAAAAATAAAACGGTGCGGTGGAAAATTAAAATATACTTATTACTTACAATTTATATGAATTATAATTTTAAATTATATTATTACGCTAAAATATATTCATACATTATTAATTAAACTACAAAAATAATATACCCTTAAGAGTTTAGAGTGTTTGAAACAGAGACACAGTCAATTACGTACAATTTATCGACGTATTTTAATTAAAATGCTTACTAATATAGTAATATGCACGCTTAAAACAAGTAATTAAAACGTAAAATTTATTCACTAATGTTCAATATCAAATTGTCAATTTACAACACGTATTCAAAAATACTAAAATTATACTTACATTGTAAGTATTTTGGCTTTAAGGAGAAAGTACAATATTTTTCGAATACATCAATTTTGAATAGTATGAGCTGTAATTGTTGGATAAATTACATTCTCATACAAAAATTAATATATAGTATATTCAAATTCTAGTTTTAAAAATACGTTGTACCTATGTATTTATTATTTATACATACATGACATAAAAAATAAAATAAAAATATATATTATATTCTGTATTTGACATTTGTATACATAATAATATAATATAATGTAGGTATATATATATATATATATACATTATAGATATGTATTATCATACCTGTACATATATAAAAATGTGTGCAAGACATGCAAGTATAGGTATGATAATATTCACAAATTATGCGTAAATATTTCAATTTCACATATTATTTTATATTGTTTCATTTTGATTCAAAGAATAAATAAATTTATAAAAAAAAAATATTTTAATTTAAGCAATGTTTGGGAACTAATTTAAAATAAGATTATATATGAAAATGCATTAGTTTCAGTATTTATATAATATAGTAGTAACTAGAGCTTTTCTAGACTAATTGTAGGTGACTAACTATAATAATGAAAAATAATAATAATAATATAACAATAAAAATCTTTTCATGTTTTACTTTTACATATTATTATATATTATTTTTAAAAAGCATATAAATTAACTTATTATATGAAAAAAAGTATATTCGTTGTTTATATAGATTTTATTATAATTTGTATAGGAATGTAATTGACATATGTGAACAAATTATAAACGTATAATAACCTATGAAAACCTCATTTCAGAAAAATTCATAATTTGTTATAATATTATTTATAGTTCAGTTAAATATAATACATAAGATCATTATTCGTTATTTTATTCATTGCTATATAATATAATTTTCTTATATTGTATTTCTTTATTTTAAACTTTAGTATACGAGTTGTAATTTTTTTTTTTTTATTACCACGATTCTTGCAAAATTAAAAATCCATTCATTGTGTTGTAACTTATTTTTAAAATATTCTATGATAATATTATATTTGTTGTAATATCAAGTACATTTTATGTTTAGATGGTTTAACTAAAGTATTAAAAACATATTTTAATTCCAATAGTTTTGTTGTTTAAATCTGCAAAACAACTGAAACATGTACAAAGTTTGGTAGGTTTCTGTCATCTGGTAGGCTACGTGGACATTGCACGTATTAACACCTATTAACATTCAAGTATTTAACCACCTATAAGTTACATAGGTTTATTATTATTTTTATTTTAACCGAATAACTTATAATATAAACATTAAACAGTTTTTATTTTCGCAAAAATCGAAATAAACTAGCAAAATTTAAAACCTGTATAGATAAGTTATTGTTTAACATGAAATAATGATAATAAGACCATCTACTACTTTTTTTTTTGGAAAACATTATAATTAATTTACATATTATTGTACAATGGCACACACAAGAAGTACAGCTGGTACAAGAGTGTTAGTCAACACCCCTCTATTAAAATAGATAGTGCGGCTGATGGGTTTTTGGGTGATTGGTAAATTTACTGGTGGATTATTTTATTATGGTGAACTAATAACTATTATGAATGTTATTAATGTAACAAAATTGATTACAACTTTTTTTGTATATTTTATTATACCTCGAAAAAATGTCAACACACTTTACAGAAAATGAATGGGCACCACTGCTATTATATATACATTATACTGCATATTATACAGATCCTTTATACACAAATAGTAATACACTACCTACCTTGTATTTTGTAACGTTTTTCATATAGATTAATATTATTATATGGCTTCGGTGCGGAAAATAATCATTCAATCGATGTTACAATACTTATAACGAATGTATAACTAAATAAATATGAATATATGATTATACAATTAAAATTAGATAGTATCTAACTTTACCCAATTACTATAAAATAAATATTTATTGTGGGGTACAATAATATTAAAAACATGTATAAACTATAGATAAAAAACAAATTCCAAATTGTTTTTAATAAACTGTAATAAACCTAATTAAGTTACTAGTTACATTATACCTATAATATATATATATACATTGCAATAGTCAGAAACCAGTTGTATATAGAGACCTATTTATGTATTTACATTATAGGTTACCAATTGGGCTCTGTGAGGTCTATAGTAGGTACTAAATAGTCAATGTTTAAGCTTTTATGCTTTAAATACCTACTTTCAACAAAAGTGAACTACTTTTTAGTTTTTATACCAAACAAAATGTTTGTAATCTGAGATTTATTAGCATATACATTACACTAAATATATTTTGGTTATAAATCTACAGTATGTAAGTACGGTGTGGTGACAAAAACAAAATATTATGTAGATTTTTAAATTACATCAATTTATTTTCTCATTTTTCAGTTTATAGTAATAATATGATGATGATGATGTATAGTCGACTATACGATTATACTCGCGTTATAAATGTTATCAACGTTTTGCGCTGTACTTAAAAAAAATAAAATACAAAAGATGCCACCAACGAGATAAGACTAGTCGGCGACGGTGGCGACATCAAATTAATTTTGCTTAGACTCACATTTTTATTAGTTATACCACCCACCCAAGAAGTATTTAAATTATTTATTTTATTTTAATGTTATATAGTTGTAGCGGCTGTGTATAACTACCGTATTATAATAGTCTATAAGATTTGTATGCTGTTGATTTCTATACTCAATAAACCAACTGTAATTAACTATTTTATTATTTAATAATAATTATTATTATCATATTAATATGCCGATATCAAAACAATGAATTGGGTTTACCCAGCCACAGCCTACATGATACCCACCCACCCAATTTTGTTTGTTGCGATGATTCAAATGTAATGAGCCATCATCATTGGACAGCAGTGACGCCAAAAGGTGATAGCGGAACTTGATTTTATCGTATAAATTATTATTTTACTAACACTATGATGACTACGTCTAGTCCGTGTAAAGCGATCGTTTTCGAGTGTTTGCGTGAAAATACCGCAACGGGAAATCTTGTGACCACGCGTGACCCGGGAAACCGCGATCGTGACGTCATCGTTAGAGATGGTGCCGATACGAGCGGTGGGTCCGCGTCGCCGGGTGGCTGGCTGGCTTTCCCGGGCGCGCCGACGCCGACCTGGCCACCGTCATCGGCCGGAGCGGGCCTGCCGCATGGGCTCCTGTTAGCCGGTTTAAAAAAATTGCGGAAAACGCACGAAAACGACGATTCCAATTTCCCGAAAACAGTGGTAAAAACGGTAACCGGGTGAAAAAATTCGACCAGTTCGCCGCAGCCGCATTCTGATGGGTGTATATCGACGTGTGATTGTATTGTATTATTGTTATTATTATTATTATAACAGCCGTCCGCCGCTGCCGCCGCCGCCGTCGTCCACACTCTCAGCCGGCGCGTCGAGCGCGCGCGCGCCACGGCTGGCAGTAATCGCTGCCGCCGACTGATACCCTGGTACAATCGCTCGCATTTCTTCAGCCAAGTGTGACCCGCCGAGACGACCCACATCGTCGTCACGCGACACGAACACCTCGACGGAAAACGCTCGCGACGGCGAATGCGCGGCGCTCCCGTTTGGTAGCACACGTTCGCTGCTGACACGAATATTATTGGCGTGTACCTATCATTAATAACATTTATGTACCATTGTGACTTGTGGCCGTTATTAATTGTTGTCGTTATCATCATCGCGAAACAATTTGTTAGCTGGCACGCAAAACAAATTGCACAGTGTTTCGTAGTGAAACGACATGTGGCGTCGGGAACTGCAGTAGTTAAAATTTACGACGACAACGTACTAAAAAATTTGATAACTACAACTATTCTGTAATAAAAACATAGATAGTTATTCTTTCGAAACGCGACTCCTTAGTTTTTTGGATGCCTGCCAAATACGTATAGTATTAAAATAGTGTACTGGGAATTGGTATATGTGGATTCGCCTACAAGCTACAGATATAATATAAAACGGGAAAAACTATTTATTGATCCAAGAAAACAAACAGAAATATAAAATATAAAACAAACATAACTGTCGAAACATATAAAACGTTGGTTTATAATTCGTTATAGTTCGTCAAATTGTGGACTCGGGTAAGATCCAAGAACTTAACTGACATTTTATTAAATTTATAATGTAATCGTTCACGAATAATGATGAATATTCCATATTCATAAAAATTAAAATTAAATATTGAACCGAGTACCATTATTTTTATTGAATTTATTCATATTTCATAAAATTACACAATTATACAATAGAATACCTTATAAAGTAAATTTTAATTGTTATTAAATAATTACTGAGTAAATAATTAAAATAAAAACATGATCTGGTATTTTATTCATTATAGTTTATAGTATATTAGTGTATAATAATCAATAATTTAAGTTATATTGATATTATACATTAAGATTTAAGAGTGGTGTTTGAACTTTTAACCCCGGTAAATTACCCATAGCCAATACATTTTAGGGAGGACCTATTATTCCACCTTATTATATTATAACATTGATGATTATATTTTTTTATACCATATTTTCATCTTGATTTATATAGTACATTCTGACATTTACATTTTTAGGAGTATTTCAAATGTTGACCATACACTTCCTACAGTAAATTTATCATAGAAATTTATAATGTCTGATTCAATATTTTTATTCCACTTTAAAAAGTAAAAACCATCAAAACAAGCTATGGTAAAAAGGAGTCTTAAAAAACTTTGAGCCATTCCGATACCAGTATACGACCACGATAATTTAAATGCCATAATTGTACACCGGTGAAACGTCTCTGACACACGCGCTCTAGCTCGGCGCCGGACGCACAAACCGAACAAAAAACGTTGATCAATATCAAGAACGAAATGCTATCGTATTAATAATATTTTTTTCTCTCTTTGACTGTCGCACACACGTTTTTGCTTTCTTCGCAGTTGTATTGATTTCTTACCAAATAATAATAATAATAACAATAATATGCACGCGTTATTATTATTGTTATTATAATTATCTCGTTGATAATAGGCTCAAATACGCAATATCCGG
The DNA here is from genome assembly GCA_014851325.1 of Pentalonia nigronervosa. Lineage (NCBI taxonomy): Eukaryota > Metazoa > Arthropoda > Insecta > Hemiptera > Aphididae > Pentalonia > Pentalonia nigronervosa. The sequence goes on along the minus strand of JACXSJ010000675.1, from coordinate 129,756 downwards.
ACTCAAAGGCACGCATTAAATGAGGTTGTAATGGATCTGTGTACGGATTGAAAAATATTTATCTAATTGAAACTACTCAAAATTGAATTTTAGGTGTGCCTAACCGGATAAACTGGTGCTGTTTTGTACCTTTGGCATATGTCGTGTGAGTATTTACAATGGACAAACGAACATTATTTGATACCCGTGTCTTTCAGATAAATGGAAATTCCGCTGCGTAATATAAAAATTATGGTGTCTAGGTTACGTCTAGAAATATATATTATTCCCAGATCTAATATCCATCACCGAATTTGAAGAGAATAATATTTTTAAGATTTCAATATCATATCGTTTTTATAAAATACTGTTTAACGAAAGAGTTACAGCAACCTTACGTTTTTTTGTACAATAAATTGTGCATCTATATTGTGAAATAAATAATCACGAAAATGATCGTAAATTTAGTAATGAATGTTTGAACTCTCATATTTCCCTAGACGCCACAGTTTCGATCTTATTATATCGCTTTAGATGGACGGACAGAGATTGAAATCACGTGAACGCGTCGTAACGACGAGTGGGCATGGTATCTCGCAGCGTATACCGCGACCGTCGTACTATTCCACGAGACCTCCCCCACATTGATGCACAACTGTGTTGGCCGACGCACGCGGTACCGTAGAACTCTATGGTAGAACGCCGTGTGTGCCACAGCCGACCGGTCGGCTGTACCCCTGGTACGCGGTGATCTCGTTGGAGGTGAATATGGCTGCGATAAAGGGCATGATGAGCCGCGGCCGCCACCGAGCGATTGTACGCGGCCGCCACCGAGCGATTGTACGCGGCCGACTCGGAAACGGGACAAACCGGCCGCGACGGTACCAGTGCGGGCAACCGGTGGTACAGCCGTCAGTCCGCGGCTGTCGGACATACACGATATTTTTCGTTCCACATAAATATTAATATTATTATCGTACGCCGTATTATGTGGCAATAGTAGCGCATTATCGTATTTCGGACGAATCGCGATCCTAACCTCCACCGCCGCCCCGGTTGCCGCGGTTACCGTTTGTTGTCGTCGCCTAGACCGTGAACCGCGCTTAATATTATTATTTCGTGCCAATGTAAAAATTTGTTTTAAGTTTTTAAAGTGTTGTTTTATAAAGAAAAAAAATATATATATCCAAAGTATCCGGGTGAAAAAATAAACATGTTTTGACAGCTGTGGTTATGGGCAACGTATTGCGGTTTAAATGTTTAGACTGTGCAAACGCAGACCAACGGCAACGCAGGTAACGATATTGCATAATGATAAGGCGTTTAATAGAAAATTGATTAGGATTCGGTTAGTGTCTTTGTTGGATGTCCCGAATGAATGACAGATAAATTATGGTTTTTTATTCCAAAATTAAAATTTCAATGTCATTTTTGTATGTTCAATTTAAATGTAAATCGTGTATAGTTCGGGTCAGGGTTTTAAAAATAAACTATTTACTTATCAATTGGTATTGATTATTGTCTTACCTAAGTATATTGTATTTGATAGAATAATGCCATTAATGCCTATAATTATTAATACCTACTTTGAAATAAAAATTATTATTTTTATGTTAAGTTATATGATTATTATTTTGTATATTATTATTCAAAATAATAAAGTTAATTATTTATTATTTATTATTTATATTAATTTCAAGACTTTCTCCTGTAAAACTTATGATAATGAAGTTGTCAGTTTGTAGCTCTTCCATTTCAACCCAGTACATTTAATGCACTATCCTATCAGCTTATTTATATATTATTAACTTGAATAATTAACAAGTCAACTTTGGTCGTAACTTAAGTCGTAACCTAATATTTAGCCCATAAATAAGTTATGTTAAAGTTAACCAAAATAATTTACGTTAACAGCAATTTACATTATAATGATTTATTTAGACGATAAATATTAGGAAGGTATAGTCTAAGAAAACCATGTGTAGGTGGGTATAGACACTGATCATATTATATTAAGATTAAAAATAATTTGAATTAAATACATTTAAAAACTTATATTATCTTCTTTGTACGCACTTATAGAATACTGAATTTTACTGATTTAAGCACATATGACTTCAAAAACAGAATTTTAAACATAAAAAAATCGTTAAAAGGGTGCCAACGCAATATTTGTTTCCTTTCTCAGATTCACACGCAATAAAACATATTTACATAAAATCGTTTTTATGATTTTTGAGTAATCTTAGAGTAAAATAATCTATTACAAAAATTATAGAAGATAATATTTTTAAGTGCTGGATAAATTGATCTTATACTTTATTATTATTTGACTTTGTATACAACTTTCAAAATAAAAAAAATGTTTGTAAATGTAAATTATTTTAAATTGTTTTGAAACAATATTTAGACAAATCGATGTGTCATACCCTCAAAAATATTATTATTTATAATTTTTGTAATGGGTAATTTAACTCTAAGATTATTCAAAAGCATGAAAAATATGATTTTTCGAGGGCCAGATATAAAGAAAAATAATGTGCTGTCGCCTGACATGAAAGACATTCTCTTAATAAAATGTAATCGTTTCAGAACATATATAAATATAACCTCAGTCCTCGAGCTCCAATCTTCTTCAAAATTATAAACATTATCCTAGTTCTTTAACAAACTTTTAAATAAAAACTTTAAGTATACACAAAAGAAATATCTATATCTTATATCTCTATGCTAAAATCTCTATACAATTGTTTAAAATTCCTTTCAAAATTCAAAACATTTTATAAAAGCATTAATAATTCTCCATAACTTTTGCCTTAAACGCAATGAAAATAAATTGTTTTTTTATTATATTTCAAGTATTAAGTATCAAAGTTATAATAATATGTATATAATAATGCGTAGATTTTCAAGCTTTTTGACTAAGAAATAATTATTTTATTAACAAATTGAAATAAAATCAAACATTTCAAATTTCTCATTAAGTTAAATAGATCGAAACAATCAAAATATTTTAAAAAATTTTAAAAATATTAGGATTTTCTAAAGTATTGCATTGATCCAATTTTCTACTAGGAATCATCCTCAAAATTGAAAGTTGTAACTTTGTTACAGCTCTTAAAAGAAGCGCCAGACAAAATATAATATAAGTTGAATAAAATTAACATTAATAACTAAATCTATTACATACATAGATAACATGGATTTATATGATTTTGATGTGCAATAATTGAGTATAGATCTAGAGTATATTTTTGAATTCGCACTAATATTTAGCCTGGGATTTAGTACACAATTAATTAGACAAAGTTTATGGCGCACAAATAAAAAATCGTATTTTTTAATACATTTATAAGACCAATATTATTCTCTATTCATGCTACTTCAAGTACATTTTATATTAAATAATTTAAAATTTCAATCACATTGTCTATATCAAAACAATCAAAATCAAAACATTAATTACCACATAAAATTTTTAAAAATGGAAACTGTGCGACAGTGACGGGTCAATGGTCACTTTTTATTTAAGCAAACCAGTCACAGGGAAATGTCTCGAGTTACTCGTTAGGCTATTTTACTCACCAATGAATCACGAAACACGCTTATTCAATTATGAATATCTACGTAAATTGATATTCTACCTATTCGGTTAGAAATTAATCTTTCTTAGTGTTTCATCTTATATCATTATGATTTATACGGAAAGTGTAGATTATGGTGATATTAGTCGAGTTTCAAATGAACGCGTTTCAATTCACATTGGTTCATACGCGGCATTACGATGAGAGAAAAGCGCCAACGTCGGAGTGGTGCGTATGAACTTAAAGAATGTAAACTGATACGCGGGTGTACGATAGACGTCCATATGAAACGGTCCTTAATATTATATATTAATATAACTAAAAAACTTTTATTTGTGTAAATATATATGTTAACTCCAAAGTATAGAATGTATATGAAATCTTGTACATAGTGATATATGTACCTATACAATTGTAAGTGTGTATAACAGTTTTTATTTTGAATAAAATTGTACGAGTTTATAATGTTGTATGTAGTTCTAAAAAATAATCTGTTGTGTATTAGAAAAATTACTGTGCTCCTGGTTGGTTTGGACAACGCTGGAAAGACTTGTACCGTTAAAAGTATTATGAAAGGTAATCCTAAATTGATAATTATAAATTATACAATTATTTGATAATATAAAATAAAATTATTATCTTTTAGAAAAGCAAAAAAATATTCTTTCTACTGTTGGATTTTCGTCTTCCAAATGTAATTATCGCGATAATGCTATAACTATTTACGATTTAGGTGGCCACAAACAGATCAGAGATATATGGAAGCAGTATTTTGCTGATGTAATGTATAATCATTAATTATTTATCATTTTATAAGTTATACGATTATACTTTTATATTAATTTGAATGGCGATTATTAGGTACATGGTGTAATATTTGTGGTGGATTCGACGGATCTTAGTCGGTTAGATGAATGCAAAGAAGTTTTTCATAATTTACTTGGACATGAAAATATTGCCGGAAAACCAGTGCTATTGTAAAATTAAAAAAAAAGATTGATTTTTATAATTTGACTAATAATTTTATTTTATTAGATTTGCTAATAAGCAAGACAAACCAGGGGCGCTAGATGAGTTGGATATAGTAGATAAATTAAATGTAGAGGCTGTAGTAAATACAAATAAGTGTCCAACACTTGTAGAAACATGTACTGCTCTTCATACGGCACCTATTAATTGCTGTAGTTCTGCTTTTATTGATCCAAGCATTGATAGCGGATTTAGGTAAATTTTTAAATACATTAAAATTATACAAATAGTTTACTTTTAAATATTTTATAAACTATAATAAATAACTTGAAATTAATCTCAACTGAGGACAAATATATAAATTTGTATAATATTATAAGGAGGTATAAAGTTGTTTATTTGACTTAGTTGGCTGGTATTACATATCGTAAGGCTATATGATACGCTCAACCGTCGTGTCGTGGAAGACATGGCACAATATAAAGCTCAAGTGGATAAAAAAATTGAAGAGTGGAAAAGAAATCAACAGAACTCAAACGACTCATATTTACTATCGTTTAACGCACCACACCGGAGGTCTACCAGACGCAATCCATTCAGGCGAATTAACAAAGTCATAGTAAGATTAAGATTTTGTTTATATTATACATCCATTAAATTATATTTTCCAACCTACATAATATATTTTTAAGACAGATAATCATAACATGTAAATTAATAATTCAAGTATTAATTAACTAATTTTGACTTCTTTAATAATTTATATACTTATTAGTTAGGTATTCTAGTATAAAATATAATGAATAAAAATAAAAAGAAAATTGTCTAAGTTTAAGTCATGATTTATCATTGTTCATTTATGATACTTACTACACTAGGGAATAAATATTTTTCAATAAATTTAATAATACTTTATTTTTATAAATATTGTTGACTGTCGTAAATGATTTGTTTATTGTTTCATTGTTTTAAGTACTTTTAATTAGGACTTGCTATTTGATATGAACAAATAAATCCAAAATACATGAAAATTAAATTGTTGTACCTATACCTGTATTAAATTTAATTACATATTTAGTTATCCATAATAATAATAGGGTTTAGTCATAATTTTTGTATAATAAATAATTTTTATGCCTTTAATAATATTTTTCAATCAACCTCAAATTCAGTTTCTGTTCATCTATTTTTATTACCTAGGTAAAATTGTAGAAACCACATATATGAATAAATAATATTTTTTTCGGCTATAATGTATATATTTTTAATTTTTAATCTTTCGAATTAATGCAATAAGAATTAATTTATTATAAGCCTAACAATTCATATTATGTGTACTATAAAAAATATATATACACCTAATGGCTATTGTATTCATAATATTAATAGATACAGACATACAGAGATACTTTTAAATAAGTAATAGTATAAATGAAAAGGGTATAAAAAGTGTGGCAATAGAAAGTATGGTATATTTAATAGAATAACCTAAACATCCTAAACTAAAATTATAATTATAATGAGAAATTTCTAAATTATTATAAATAGGTCCTATAAGTAACATAACAAATAAAAATGTGTAAAAACAGTAGCTATATAAAGTAGTACATAAATTAAAGAATTTATCAGCAACAAACTTTTTACTTTGCAATTTATTATTAAGTTATTAAATCAATTGTTATAAGTATCTTTGTGAAAGAAGTAGGGATGAATAATGTATAACGATATAACCATTGTCCATTATATTCAGCGTTCAACGACCATAAAACTAGAAATGTGACTAGATTAATTTATGACCAGCTTTACAGAACTTATAATTTGTAAATCGGTATGTCTGCAGGATAGTTTTGATTTAAAAACATCAAATCCGACGACTGAAATGGGGAGTACATCATATATTATACCACTTAGAAGTGAGTCTGACGAGGAGTACGAACCACCTACTCTTCAACCACAGCCTGAGCCAACTGCATTCCGAAATAAAGTCGCCCCGGCATTACTGACAAAAATACAAGCAGAACCATCGGTGAAATCGCGATCACCGCTTTTCAGGGCCAAATCTAGAGAGTATGATAGAAATTTAGCCGAAACTGTAACGACCACCACTAATACCACCATTAGCTCAACTGAAATGTTCATTCAAAATGAATCTAGTACAGCAAAAATGAAACGATCTATTTTTAGCAATAAGTCAAATTCAGCTGGTGCTAGTGGTAGTGATACCAGTCGTCCATCAAAACCTAATCGGTCGTCTAGCGCAAAGTCGTTGAAGAAAAGTAAATGTCCGAAATAACCTTAAACTGACTTATGGTTATATGGTAGAGTAGGTGGTTGTGCATAAATTGATTTTTGTTTTTTACAGGAGAATTGTCTAACAAACAAGATGATGATTATAAATCAGAAAAGTTGTATCCAAATGATGAAGAAGATGTGGTGGTTCAACAACCGGATCCCAATGTATCAGCCGTTAGTCCAGAAATAATAGGCCACATATGAATATGAATATGTTTGATGGTTATAATACAATTTTCAAGATATTATTGTTTTTTTTTTTTTTAATAAAAATAAGCCATTGTTATCTAACAAGATAGTTTTAGTGGTTATTAATTATCTAAATCTGTTCATAAACTATACAATATTACAATTATATATTTTCAGGAAAAAACTAAGTCAATTTTAAATTATGAGCGTTAAATTATGAATGTATTGATTTTACAATAATGTGTATATTTTTATTTCTGTCTGTACACACGATAAGTTGTCGAAATATTATTTCGATTTTCTACATCAATATCTTTTCTGGTGGGAAAGTGAATCTAGTTGGTACTTTTAAAAGATAATTTTAAAAAATTCTCAATAGTTTTTAAAAATGCCGGGAAAAACGAAAAAAAAATTAAGAAAAAAAGAAAATTTTTACACAAAACTGTTTTTTGACAAAATCGATTTTGCTTTTTTTGGTGTAAATTAAAAAAAAAAAATAACTGTAGATTCATGAAATTTTCACCAAATATTTATACATTTTCTATACACAGTAAAAATATCAATATACTTTGACTTTTTTGAGTTATTTATAAGCATAATAAATTTTCGAGTTTTTTATTATTGCCGAAAAACTTTTTAATTGGTCAAAAAACTTGAAAATTGAATATAAGGTTTTTCATAACTTGTAAGTGAAATTAAAAAAAAAGTTGAGCGTAAGTCTATAATAGTTTTTTATAACCGTCTAAACTTAAAATATCGACAAAATACATAAAAATCACGAACATTTGCAGTTTTTTTAATTATAAATTCATAAAAAAAATGTTTGTTTAAATCTAAGATTTGAAAATTTTGCACAAGATTCTCTATAAGTTTTTCTACTTTTCACAATAAAAAAAGTTTACCGGAAAGTCAAATAAACATTTTATGAGCGTTCGAAATTAGACATTGGCTATTCGTCCGTAAACTACCGACAAACACGGTAAAAAAGGCCAGCGACGAACGCGTTTTCCTAAGATTGGCTGTCCGTCGTTTGACGACAAAAAATATCGCAGTTACCCACTCACAAGTATACCGTCGTTAACAATGTGAACCGCAGTCACCGAATTTATGTTGTCAGTGGCATGTCGAAAGGAGTAATATTGAGGCGGTTGCCTCCAAAGTTCGAGTTATTTATGGCGTGGTGGGTGCAGGCTGGATGGTTAATAGCCAATGGGTATTATTTAGTATTGGTATGGTATTTGGGTGGTAAATTTCTTATCGGGTTTGGATTGGCGGGTGGAATATTAGACTTGCCTCTAAAAAATTAAGACTTCGCCACGTCACATCACAGTCGAAGCGACCACCAGCATCCATATGAGGTTTACCGTTTACATTTTTCTTGTTATTCGCCAAATTAAATAATATTGTTTAGGTAGAAAGATTTTCGACTAATCAATAATCACATTTAAACGGTGACCAAACCCGCGGCGGTGGAATAGTTGAATATTTTCAACTATTTGGTTATGGCCGCGGGTTAACCATACGGTTTACACGGAATACGGAGACAGCGTAACAGCGCCTTATTGATACTTAATTGCCCAAGCCGGGTTCACAAATGCATTATCAGTCGCGTCGTGTGCCTTGCATCGTATCTTTTATCTGCATAAATTAGCTGTTTTATTCATGATGGACGACGTACACGTACACGGCCTACCTATGAACCCGGCATAATTCGTGAGTGGGCAACCTCGATATTTTCCGTTGACCGCCTGATGACCGGCGACCGTTTTCCTCACGTCTGCCGCGCCGTCCCATTCTCGTACAAATCGTTATCGCATCGCTGTGACGCCGTAAGTGAGTAACGGTGTGATGCGTTGCGACAACATTTTGGCGCAACGCGTCTCGTAACTTATATCTCGTCACTTCCGTTCTGATGAAGCGTATCGTGAGGGTCATGAGCTGAGTGCCGCTCTCAGTGTGAGACGCATATAAGTCACCAATATGTATATGTTATTCACAGATTTTTCGTACTCAGGACGACCGTTGTTTAAAATATTCTGTAGTTGCACATAACCTAGTGTGAAACGTGAACATGGATTTGTCGAATTCAAATAAAGCCTTGATAAATTATTTGCGTATTTACCAAGTCCTTACTCTTATTATCGATATAATGATATTTATTTATCTTCCCCGGTGTTATTGCAGTTTTATGAATGCATTCGTTCAAAATACCAGGCCTGAATAATACCGTAACAAAATATTTTGTAAAAATATCTCCCGAGTGTAGCTGACTTGGTAAGTATGCAAAAATATATCAAAAATCAAGGTTAGAATAAATGTATATTTCAATCGTAAGAAAGGTTCGAAAAAAATAGTGGTCAGTCAAAAAACAATAGTAATAGGTAGCTTACTTTTTTTTTACACCGATCTTGTTTTAGTATTGTACATAGGTACATCAACATCACATAAATTATTAATTAACATTCGGATTACTTGAAAATCGTACTCAGAACGGTGCGATTGGCTTGCACGTGTATTATATAATGCATCGCATATATTAGATGATTGTGTGTATAGCATACGGTGTGGCCTGTGCTCCACTAGCCATCGATTTTTAACACCCATACAACGTCGCAGTACTGCAGCAGACTGTGGGAGAATATAAGGCCCTAAATATTAATATAGGACCTATATATTATACGATATGTATCCAGTGGTGTTCATTATTCGTGATGACTTTAATCATTTGAATTCATTAAGTAATCTAATATGTTATAATATATAGCTTAATGCATAAGTATTTTTTCTTTTTTGTACCTATACGATTTAAGACGATTTTGAGCAGAAATTATTTAACTTTCTGGTAACAAAGGTTACCAGACAATTGTTTTAATAATAATATTAAATTTTAACAAATGTTAGGATTTTTTATTTTTTCCCAATTATGTATTTGAAAAAGAACTGAAAATGTTCAATTTTGATCACCTAAAAGTACCAACTAGATTCAATTTCGTAACAGAAAATTTCATCGAATAATCACAGCATTCTTTATTTTAGAAAAAATGTCTTCAGATACAAAACAAACACATATCATTGTAAAATCAATACATTCGACGTTCTGCTCAAAATCTAAAGTTGAAACATACGTAAAATATTAATTAATAATTCTGTTGTTGATGCTTGAAAAAATAAATATTAACTAAGTGGTATAGGTGTTATAAAACAATATATAATGTTTTTTTAAAAATAGATACGTGTTTTAAAATTGCCTTAGAAAATCAGATAAAGTTACTATGAAAAATAAAAACATTAAACTAAAATAAAACCGTGTAAAAGAGACCGAGGTAGGTATCACTACATTTTAGTATTAAGAATTAAAAAATATTAAAATCATGTCATGTAACACATTTACACATATAATTTCAAGGTTCTTCGACAGGTAAAACAATTGTTCAAGCGGCAACTGCTTCTATTTTTCTAGTGTTATGTACAATATAATTTGTAGATTCAAGAAAATAAGAACCCTATAATACGACAACATGTGCGTTTTCGTTTATCGATCAACTTTAAAATTATATTTTGACATTTCGTATTTCGTTCAATCTACTTTTATGAAATTGCAATAATATATTAATATCATTGACCATTGTCGACGCGTCATGCGATTTCCGAAAACCACTTAATATACGAATCGAATATCAGATACACCTACATCGTTTTGCCTAATGGGTCGGGACGTTGGGTACTTGGTTGACGTCAATCGCCACACATAAATAGTGTTTTTAATAGCTGTTGACTGTTTTGTATAGATACGCGTTTTTGAGTATCACTTCAAATTGTTATGATGCAAATAAAGTGCATTCAAAAGCCATTCAAACGTCGACCAAGTATCGTCTGCACGCTTTAACCCCAATTATTGTTTGCGTATTTAATACAAAAACCATAAATTATTGTTGCAAGGTATACGGTTGAACGGATGTGAACACGAGGGTATCTACATTCTACACATGGATAACTGCGACACGATTTTACATAACTATTATTGTTATTAGGAGATACCTAAAATTATTATTAATATTTGGTACGTACTTGCATAATGACAATCTTACATTATTGATCGTGTACAAACCCTTCGACCATTACGTATTAATATATTATACAATATATTAATATTGTATACACTTTAATTCGGTCTCGTTTTGATTTATATATGCCTATGATACGTACTTCATCCGTCTTGTTGTTTTTGCAAATTATTGTTGTACACTTGTACACGTTCGTTGCAAAGTGAACACTGAACAGATAAATCGACGAAAGAAATATCACCTTGGCCGTAATAATTTGACCGCAAACTTGTTAATTATGTACAACACGTTTTGCGCACAATATACCGTTTACTAATGAAATTTCGTTAGGTACCCGTAGTGGCACTACCTACCTACGTTATAAATGATAGGTACAGTCAAATTGTCACTATACTCATCCTTTCCGTTTCGATTTTTTCTAGTACTTATTTGATGATTGTGAACTGAAAACACACCAAGAAATTATCTACATAGAACTTTGAAGAAATTTGTGTTTTAGTTTTATTTATCGTCAATATAATAATATGTCTACAGTTTTAAATCCCACGATACATTACGTTATTACGCATATGGTATAAATGTGTAATGCCAGGAAACCACGAACAAATATAATATAGGTACCTAAAAAATATATACAATATTATGTAAATGTTAAAAATGAATTAAATTTATTGCAATTTTAAATTTTAAACGTATATAAGAGGAAATTATACTGCAGGCTATTGCCTATTTATCATTAGCTGTATACTTCCATTACAATACATTTTGAATTATTACCTATATTTAATACCTCGATGCTCAAGTACCGGTTCAGAGCTTAGAGACTTGTTCATAAAATTGAATTATGAAAATTTTACTCTATACTCAATTCTCATTCAAACCTAAATTGTCTATATAGTTGGACACGGAGTTATTTAAAAATGCATTTTAATTTAAAAGTCTTTCTCATTTTTTTGTCAAAGTAGGTATATGCATTATTGTTATTGACTATATTGCCCTAAAAAAAAAAATTAAAATTAAAATATATTGGTTGTTTTTGAAATTTAATATTTTATAACTTTTATTTTAATTTTAACTTTTATAGCATAGATATAACAATTGTACCTATATTATAAATTAGACACGAACTTTTTCGCGCAAAAGATAACTGCTCGGGATAGTCATGTTTACGGGAAGTGGGTTTGGAGGCTAACCCTCAAGCACACCCCCTCCCGCCGAAATATTTTCAAAAAATAAAATTTTGACATGGACATGTAAAATTAATTAATAACTATTTTTACTTGTGAACCTTCTCACGTCCGATTTTTTTTTTATAACCTGGCAGTCTATACACGCATATATGAAATATCAAATTTATACATGATACAGAATATAGAAGAGAATATTTTATTATTTTCCTTATCGTAGCGTTTTTATTAATTTAAATCATTAATATGAAAAAAAAACCAGGGAAAGTCGCTCTGCAGTATAGTATAGGTATTGAGTGCACATCATCATTGAATAGGTACTGTAATGGTCATTACTAATTGATATATTAAATTTAAGTTCAAAAATAAATAATTTTCGATTATTAGCAAAAACAGTGCAGTCAGCATAGATTTCTAAAGATATTTTATTAATAATTTAGATTGCTATTAGTAATTTATATTCCTTTTAGCAATAAAAATTTATATTTTATAATCGTCCAACCACAAAATATTTTATAAATATTTGCGATTTTGATCAATTTTGTCAAAGTTTGAACTTTAAATGCTTATAAAAAAATCATGCTTACATATCCTTAATATTTTTGAATCTTTTTATAAGCTGTTATAGCTTATAAAGAACCTTATATTAGATTATTGACACAGCGAACATTTTTTTTATCAATATCTATAGATAAATAAACTAAAATTAAAAATGGATAATGTCTATAAATAGTTCAAAAAGAACTGAAATATTTTTAAAATAATACTAATATAATAGAAAAGGAAACAAAATATTTGGAAAATTTTATTATGTTTGGAAAATGCTAATATAAACATTTGGCAAAAATGTCAAGCATTTACGTTCGTTCATCTATTATACCAATAGTATCAAGTACCACCATTATTTGCATTTGAATTACAACAAAATAAGAAAATCGTTCCACAAGAAATTGTTAATTAAATGATGAATATCCAATGTCAAAAAATTTTCTAACTCCAAACGTTTATAAGAAACTAATTTGGCTTTCCAGTAAACATTTTTTTTTTTGATTTAAAATAGAAAAATTTTTATAAATTTCAGAATAATTTTGCAAATTTTGATGATTTTAAAGAATTGTCAAAATGTTAACTTCAAAAACTCATAAAAAATAATATGAATTAACACTAACTTTTCTTTTTAATTTTAACATCTTATGAGGAACCTTGTTTTACATTTTCAAGCTATGACAAAGCATAAACATTTTTATCAAGATTAAAGATTAATTTAAAAAAACCAATAAAAATTAAAATTTTCTTATGCCTATAAATACTTAGTCAAAATATTTTGAAAATTGTATGGTTCGTAGAAAATACTAATAAAAACATTTGGTGTAAATGTCATGTATGTATGATTATTTTTTTAGAGTTACACCTTAAAATAAATTCAATTTTGTTAAAAACTGGTTTTACGTAAAAATTCTTATTTTCAATAATTTTTTTTTTTTTGTTATCCAACATTATTAAAAATTACTAGGAATTTGACACCTTAGACCCTCCCCAAAGCACTAACAAAATTTATTTTTTTACCAAAAAAGATGCCAATGAAGAAAAACGAAGAATTTTTACTTCCCTAAAAGATGATAAAAGACATAAAAACACATATCGTTGTAAAATAAATATTCACCTAAAATATAAAACAATTTTAGTATAAAGTGACAGCTAATTTTAAATTAAATAGAGTAGAAAGAAAAAGTAAATTATTAATAAAAGTGAGATAGTGAATGTATTTATGATTTTTAGTTATAAATATACATTTTAAGAATTAATTAATGCCAATATCTTATATTATGTGTTTTAAAAATGGTTTTAATATTTGAAAATACCCATACTATACACAACAAATGTATATAATTGGAAAATATTTCATATGCTTTAAACATTTTATACAAATTATTTTGCTCAAAATTTCAATTTATGATTTGAAAAATTAATCACTAGTATTAGACAGTGAATAATAAGTTTCATTAATAATAAATTGTGTGTTCTGTTCAAATTATTATAGAGATAATTGTCTCAAAGAAATTTTGAAATAAAAAAATTAAATCAGGTATTCAGGCATGAACTCAATAAAAGTAAAATGAGCTTATTTCAACTTATACCGATTCATATATTATAATTTTAAGTTACAATAAATAATATTACCTAATAAACATAATAATAATAATAATAATAATAATAATAATAATAATAATAATATATAATAATCATAATGATAATAATTAAATTAAAACCCACTGACGCGAGAAAATGACAAAGTCAATAATAAACACAACTCTAAACATCTATACAACAACAAGTCATCTATAATGGCAGAAATGGGCCTACTTAAACTTTTGAGAAACAAAAAAAAAATGTACATCATAATGATTAATAAATTTGGTTAATTTTTACAAATAGTTAATTTTTAAATCTTTTGTGAAAATCTTATTTGATAAGTTTTGTGTTAATTAGATTACTAAGAACATTATAATAAAAATCTGGATACGTTATTAGTAACAAAAAAAAAATAATAATAATACAAATTAAAATCATGGACGGCAAATCTGCGAATGTGAATAGTCGTACAATATTTTGTAGTTTTTAATAATAGATAACCTTATTAATTATAAATGGACAAAAATAATAATACCAAAATTCAGAGTTAACAGCTACATTGATATTTTTCATAGGCAAATAAACTGTATAATTGGACGAATACAATTCGAAAGATTATTTAAACTAATTAATAGTAGCAAGTTATTCAACAAGAAAAACATTGAAGAATATCATATTATCCACGTAATCTATTGCTCGTCCATAGCTATTAAATAATATTATGAAGTCTATGAAAAAAACCTCCAAATATACAATTAGTTATGACCTTATATTTAATTACAGGAGTTATTTTCATATTATGTTGTTTACAAAACATATTAAGAAAAAAATGTAAAATTAAAGTGCGACACTATATTATTTATAAATCATACAATTAAAACATAAATCATAAATATAATGTATAAAAAAACGAATATAAAATTAATATAATGACCTACTGAAAGTAAATACATAATATGTTAGAGAATAGGGTTTGATGAAAAACAAATGGCACAAGATAGAAGGGAGGAGGAATACAATTTAATAATCTGTTATCTATCTAATCATTTTTCCTTTAATACATTAATTAAATAAAATGGGAGTACACACAACCGTACATTTACTAAAATAGTTAGTTAATAATAATAATTAATACATATAATATGCAAAATACTTTGGAGTATAAACATTGTTAATCCTATTGAGAAAAAAATGTTTTTGTTAATTTTGGAACACATACACAGCATAATAAATACCTAATCTATAATACTAATAAATGTTGTTTAAAAAAAAAAAGCACTGAATCTAAAAACCGCATTGCAGTTAAGGGTTATGATAATTGTGAACTTAGACAAATTTTGTTCGCTCTTTATTTGTTGGAATATATTATGTATTATAACTGTTCAGGAGACAGGAGTTGTTCTGAAACATAAAACATCATATCATAAATTATAATAAACTATAGGTTTTTTTTAATTTTTTCAGTAGGTATATTACAGTGGTAAAATTATTATTTAATATTTTAATGAATAAGAATATATATTAATTAAAAATGTACATAATTAAAATATACATGATACAATACATACAATAGTGGAAAGATACATAAAAGGATTTGTTAGCCTTTCTCATAGTTAAAAAGTTAGTAAGAGGAAACATTAATTTATAATTTATGTTTAACAGCATTAGCATGTTAAACTCAGAACACCCATGAAAAAAAAGTTAAGGTATCTATGATACTAAATATGCAATGTTTATATTATTATCATCAGCGGGGGGTTAAAATTAATTTATGACAAAAAACCAAAAAATTTAATTTGTTTGTTTTTATTTTTCATAAAAGTTGAATGTTATAAAAACAATGTTGTGAGAAATAATCTTCTAAAACCAAATGTATTGTTATGTTCTAAATGAACAATAACTGCAAATATTTTGGTATTGTTTGGTTATTGATTAATAGCTTTATTATTATTACATAAAATAATATTATAATAAAATCCTCCAAATTTGAATCAAAATATAAAATTTATTTGCGATAAAAATGTGATTTTTGATTATTATTAAATACATTTTTTCTTTAAAAATATCCTACATAACTGAATATATTCTCAGACTCTCATAAGTTCTATTAATTTTTATTCATTATTTCAATTTTAACTAATATACTAAATCATTAAAAAACTTTTGATTGTTGGTATATTTAATATGTATTAAATAAGAATTTCTTTACAGTATTACTTAAGCAGTGGCATCATTAAATAGTAGGAAGGCATTTGTCCCTGTCTGATTTTAAAACTAGCCCAATTGGCCAGGTTTTGGTGGAAAAACATTACTATTTTAATAATTTTGAGAAAATATAATATTATGTAAGTACTAGGAATGTATGTAAGTGATGTGTGTATATGTTTATTGTATGAAGGACCATATCATACCTACTTTTTTTTTATTGATCTTAAGCCCGACAACTATGGCCATTAGCATACCTACTTTTATTGACAACATGTATTTTTAAGTGTAAGCTATTACTGTTTATTCTTATTCTTTTGTCGAATTACAAGACATGGATATTATATAGCTATAGAGCTTTGTATGAGGACATATACAAAAATATTAATACAATATTAAAATCCAATATAATTTTATTTCTAAAATTATTTTTTTCATTCATTAAAAGTATCTGGTCTCCATTTAGCATACATTTTTAGGAAAAGTTAGATTATGTTAGAACAAGGAAAATATATGTAATATAAATATAATATATTTCAATTTACCAGAGTGATTGATGATAAAATTGTTTTTTTTAAAATTCTAAAGACTGATCTGCACTGCCTTCTACTTCTGAGTCTCCATCCTCATCATCCATATCGGTATCACTGTCTAATATACCGTTGTCCATTGATTTATCTTTTTGGTTATCTTCTTTTCCGTACCATAAGGCTGCTACAAGGTGAATAAAATTCATGTTCAGAACATTTATTATATTAAATTGTATAGATAGGTTGTATAGGCTATAATACTACACTTACAGCAATTTGGTTTTCCTCGAACACGCGAGTTAGGTACTTCTACGCCATGTTTGTCAACACACCAGCACATACCTACTGAAGAATGACATTGAGTGTGCTCATAGTATCCTTCAGCATCACAGGCTGGTACATAAACACCTAAAAATATACATTAATATAATATTTGTATAAGAAATATGGTTGGTTTCTAATTAATTAATTTCAGACATAAATGTACAGTAAAAATATCATTAATTAATTATTTATTTATTTATATAATTTAAAATATAACCAACTACATTGATTATGGTGTTAGTGCCAGTATTGTAGTGTTGAACGTAATATCTATTGACATATAAAATTGTTAATACCTAGAGCATTTGGTGATATCCTTCTTTTGATAGCTGTGCATGGACGATCGGTTTTGTCAAAACATCGACACCATTCATAAGGGCTTACAAAAATGTCACTAAAAAATGAATATTTAGAATTAAATTAATTTTTCAAAACATATTTATATGAAATTCATACCCATCAGTATCACAAGTATCTAAGAAAGGTTTAATGCACATTTCATTTTTATCATGTTCTAAATCATAAAGTTCTTGTAATGACAATTTCCCATCTGAATCCAAATCCAGATGTTGGTACATCCAACGAACTTCCCACTTGCATCCATTGATGAATTTTACAGCTACAAAATATTTCAAAATTAAATACAAAGTACTTAATAAAATTAAAATTAATTTAACTACCTTTTCCCTTATTCTTTGTACGCCTGCGTTTTGCATCAGCCATAATCACTGAAAACCAATCTAATAGTCGGTCACCCATAGATTGCAATGCAGAAGGAGGGCAGTCTTTGTTCCAAGAAGGATGAGATACTTGGTTGGTTGCAATAACTTCATTATCCATTTTTTCATGGCGTTTGTCTTTTACTGGTTCGAAAATAGAGTTCTATAAGTAAAATCAATAAATATGATATTAAAACACATTTGTGGACAAAAATTATTAATTTACAAACCTTGGTTATTTGATTGTTGTTTTTTATATATTTGATGTACTTATAATGTTTGTTTTCATACTTGAAATCTTCTGGTGCGAAAATGTACTTCTCTTCATATTTAGATACTGGAGCAACAGTACTCTGTTTCAATTTCTCACTTTCCAGTGTAGCTTTATATTTGTTCATAAAGTTTGTCATGCGTTCAGCTTGTTTTTGTTTTTTACGTTCGACATCTTCTTGTTCTGGTTAAAGATAAAGTTTCAAATAATAATAATAAAAGTTTAATGAATTTATAAGTACATATTATTTAATGCATACCTTTGCATGGGCAAAATCCTTTGCAGTTTACTTTTATGTTTGTGGTATGAAGACAGTTATGATAATCTAGACGACACAATGAACTATATGTACGATTATCTGAACCGCACAAAAATGTAGGCTTCATTACAGGACACGGGTTACATCTACTGTAAATATAAATTTAATTAGTAATAATCAAATAATAATAGTGCTTATTAAAATTTAAGATATTTTGATTCAAAATGATCAGTAATTATATTATCAAGCATCTTAGCATATTCTGAAAAATCCAATTGGATAGAATAAAAACTCTCTAGTAATAATTGATAAAATATTGATATATTAGTAAATATTGTAAGGTGTTATTATCAAAGTTTTAATTAACATTAATAAATAAACTAAGTCAATTTATCAATTGTGTTGGTATATGTTTCAGAAACATACATCCCTTTACAAAATTGTCATTCAAATTATAAAAAAAAAAGTTGTTTTATGTGTTTACTGTCTAAATAATCACTCTGCAAAAATAATTTATGCCCATAAATATTTAAAGATTATTATGTTATATAACTTAAACTTCAAATTCCCACAATATAAGCTTTACAGTTATTAAAAATGAATATGGCTTATAAAGTTGTAAATAACTGACAATCACATTATTTTGTCCCTGTAAACTATTAAATTATTAGACTGATTTTAAAAATATTATAAATATTATACATTTATATTTTTTAAATCATATTATACCTATAACAAATACATAAATTTAAAAGGTTTTTATTTCAAAAATGCAAAAAATTTAAAATTTAAATTACTTAATGTAAAATTCTTAAAATCTGATAATTTATTTCCTAAGTATTTAACTGCTGAAAATGCCAAGACTCTGTATCGTCCCTCATCGCCACAATTCTATACATTTTTTCCCCTATATAAAATATAATATACAAAATAATTTGCACAATAAAGTAGTATAACAAGTAATTATGATGTTTATAACACTAAAAGAGGCATGAGTGGCATGAAAAGGAAGTTACCTATTGTAAAATGGTAATACCTAATTTAATTATTTATTTCTTAGTTTACCAAATCACGACCCCAGTTACGTTTTGGCAGGCGGAAAGGATTATCAGAAATAAAAAAGAAGGCGAAAACCATATTTTTATTGAATGGTTAGTTTTGGAGATTAATCTGGAATTAAAACATTTGTAACAATGTTTGATAAGGTCATTATTACAACAATCATAATTTGTAGAACTTTGTGTCTTGTGTAATTTTACAATTTTACAAGTTAAAAATCACGGGGCACCAGAAATAACCCGGAGCGATATTTTTTGGAAAGCTTGGATTAAGTGTATGTTAAATGGTTTAGCAGGGCCCCAAATGTGTATACCATAAAATCAAATTGGTCTGATTACGGCTTTCTACAGAAGTCATTTTATACATGATTACAAAAATACCTACTCTACGTATACCTTTTAGCGATCCGTAATTCGGAAATATGTAACATTTTTACTTTTATAAAATGAACACTTATTATTTTTACTATGTATTCATTATTCACGTGTTACGAAAACATAATTCTGATGTTGTCAAATAATAATATGTATAAGTACCTAATTGTTTAGCACCAATATTAGGTATATGTACATTTTTTTTTAACAGAAAAAAAATAATAGCTACTATATATTTTTGAGCTTTTTACTTTTTATGAGCCTTTGTTAAAACGATAACATTGTTTACCTAGTATTTATTCCACTGAAAGAATATTCAGAACTTGTTTTCTTTCTATAAAACTTGGTCCCTATTCAGCATTTTTAGTGAAATAACTAACAAAGGCCTTTAAAACGAAGTGTATGCGGCGGGGATAAAACTTTCTTTCCAGCTACCTTTAAGGAAATAAGAACATTATTTTCCTTAAGTATTATAACAAAGATATCTATATTTTGCTTATAATCCCAACACGAATTAGTCATAAATATGTTTCTCGTTTCATAATAAAACATATCTACATCTTAATAGTTAATACCTAATAATTATCTTAAATTCACACCCAATATACAGAGAGGCCATATATATTCAAGGTCAAAAACTGTATATACAAATATTAATAACCATTTTTATATCAGATTATTATTATACATCAATAGTGACATATACAAATACTATGAAAATATTAAAATAGATTACAATAAATGCGGTACAATAGGAATGTGGTTCAAGATAGTCAAATAAATTTAAAGAATACAGAGAATGTTGAAACTCTATGTTATTGCTTATACATTTATTTCTAAAATATCACCAATAATAATATTATTAATTATTAAATATTATTTACAAAGAATAGTCATAGTAAGCTGGTTTGGTTAGGTATATTCAATTCATATTACTATATTAGTAATTTGTATACTTGTAGTCTGTAGGTATTACAACAAAATATAAAAAAAAAATTTCTAAAATAAACATAACATAATCCTTATGTAACCCACGCTTATGTAGATACAATTGCAATAATCATTAAATATTTTATTAAGATGGAAACTCCCAATTTCTGTCATAATAACTTTTGTACGAGAAAGCTATGAAATTATTCAATGTAGGATGTGTCCAAATATAAAATTATCAGCCCACAAGAAATGATTACAATGTATTTTATAGGATAGATGGAGTATAGTAGGTATATAATAGAGGTTACTAAATATGGTTATTCGTTAAAGTATGCAAAATATATATGACTATTTATGCTTGCATAAAAATATGCGTAGTACAAAATGATCATAAAATTAGGAAATAATTTGCTTCATTAGCAGAAATTAGGAGGTCTATACCCCCAGCCCCGAAATATCCTAAAAACCCCCCTGAAACAAGACAGTTTTTTAGTTGAGTAGGATCGAAGTCCTCCCACTCACACTGATGTTAAAAATATTAGCTTCCCTTGAAATTGTAATTAAACGTATATTTCGAGTAGTCTTTATGTATTATACAACTTTCACAATACTATAAAACCATGTGGGTACAAAATGTTTTTTAACCTCATTTATCGTCATAAAGTGGACATCACATAAAATTAAATATCACTATATCATCAGAACTTAAGTAGACTATGTCAACAATTTTATATCATATTGACTATAGATTAACATTTTTATTTTTTAGTAGGTAGCTGAGTAATTTACATTATTCAAAATTAAATTTTTTTTTATTAACAGTTGATTACTTTTGTAAAATTTTTACATTAGAATTACTTTTAAATAATATAACTATTCATAAACAATAAAATAATAAAATGCTTGACTTCTAAGTTTATAGCGAACAATATCATACGGTTTCTTGAAGTTCGTTATAACTTAAATTCCAATATAGGTACAGGCGTACAGCAGCAATGTTGAATAAATAATATTATAAAAAAGGTGGGCAAGTAGGCACCGCGTGTCTGTACAGTAGGTGTCCAGTAGGTCACTGTAATAGATGTGTTAAATTTAAATCCAATGATATAAAATCATTGTATACGAAAAACGATTCTAAGCGAAGGCGGTCTGCCAGCCTACATAACTAAGATATTGTCGTTATTAAAATAATTGATTTTACTATTAATAATACAGTAGGTTGAATTAATTTTTGCCAAAAACATTGCATTTAAAAATGTCATTGTGTGTGTAAAATATAATAATATACTTTAGAAATTTCAAGCACCCGCGAAAAATATTTTTAAATTACAATGAAATAACTAATATCGTTATTTTTCGTTTAATATATAATTTCGCCCAAATTTGAACTTAAAATATCTATAAAAAATAATCATGTTAATATATTTTTTTGATTTTTTGAATACACTATGAAGTATTTATGAGAAACCTTGTTTTACTTTTTCAATCCTTAATTAAAAAAATTGAACATTTTATAAATTTTTAATTACAAAATAATTTGTACATTTTTGAGATTTTGATGAATTTTGTCAAAATTTGAACTTTAAATGCTTATAAAAAAAGTGTGCCTATGTACCTTAATATTTTTCAATTGCCATTATAACAACTTATTAGAAAACTTGCATTATATTTTTAAGCTTTTTCATCCGACAAAAATTTCTTATGCCTACAATTAGTTCAAAAACAGTCAAAAAGAGTTTGATAATCGCGCGAATGGTGAATAGAAAATATTATTCTCTACCACTAGTGAAAATTTCAAGTGTTTACGGTTATTCGTTTTTGAATTACAACAAAATAAGTAAGTCATTCTTTTAGAAATCGTTAGTTTATGAGTGAATAACTAATGTCTAATTTCAAACGTCCATAGAAAATTAATTTGACTCTTCGGAAAACTTTTTTTTCTGAAAGGTGGGAAAAATTATAGGAATTGTGTGTTAAATATTAAAATCTTAGGTTTAAATAGATCATTTTTATATATTTTTAAATCAAAAAATAATTGCAAATTTTAATGATTTTAACGTATTTTTCAAAATTTAACTTTAGACGTTTATAAAAAACTTTTATAGATTTACGCTCAACTTTTTTTAAAAATTTATTAACAATAAGTTATGAGAAACCTTTTATTAAATTTTTAAGTTTTTTGACAAACAAAAAAATTTTAATTGATGATAAAAAAAAATTAAACCGAAAATTTTTTATTCCTATAAATAGCTCGAAAAGAATCAAAATATATTGAAAATTTTATGGTGTATAGAACATGAAAATAATATTCGTTGAAAATTTCACGTATCTATGTATACTTTTTATTATGTTATAGCCTTTTGTATAGGTACCAAAAACAAAATCGATTTTGTCAAAAATTGACTTTGCATTGAAATCCCCGTTTTTTATTATTTTTTTTTTTGTTTTTCCCGACGCTTTTGAAAACTTGTGAATTTTCAAAAATGATCTATTGAATGCACGAACTAGATTCACTTTCGCTTTAGTAAAATTACTGAAGATGAAAATTGAAGCGTTATTTCAACAACTTATCGTGTGCATAGAACCCGATGTGTTCACACACACACACATCATTGTAAAATTATTTTATAAAAATTTTATCAACCAAGGAAATATTGTGAATAACTGTATTTAAAAAAAGACACTATTAAATAAATTTATATAATGAATTGTTACTGTTTAGGTGATATTCAAAATTATAGAAGACAATATTTTTTTAATTACCATTTTATTTTAATTTCATTAGCATTTATTTTTAGGATCCAAAAATATTAAATTATACTTTAACTTAATATCATAATACAATTTTAAGCCTAACTACATTTTAACATGGGTATTAAAATCTAATCTTACTTAAAATAATTAAAATTATAATGGTAATATAATTAATTATATTTACCATTTTATCTGCATTACATTGCATTTAATACTAATGTAATTATTATTATTATTATTATTATTATTATTTATACATATATGTTTAAACTGTTTTTTAGTACCTATATAACAATATCATCATATTGCTTTGGTACCTTCATTTAACATTTATATTGTTTTGTTAATATATTTTAATAAAATTTAAAGAAATAAATGCGGCAATTGTAAATTACATCAAAGTACAGGTAAAAATATCATGTCATGTAAATTTCGCTCCGTTTGTTATCATCATTTATAAATTAATAAAATAAATAAAATATAAATATGAATAAATAATATAATGAATAAAACATTACATATTTTTTACTATAATAGGACACTATTGTATTATCATAATAATACAAATAATTGTACAGTTTGCATTACAGTATCAAGATAAATACATTAATAGTAAGATATTGTTGATACATATTGATTCATTTTCTATTTGAAGCAAGTCTTTATTTGAATTTATTTTATTTTCTATGAACATATAAATATTTTGATGGGTTGAATAAAGACTAGAATAAAATATAAATTAACACTGGAATGTTAAATCAATTGAATCACAATAAGTTATAGCAGATCATTGCCTTCCGTATTACCGATTAGATTATCTTATCTTTCTAAGATAACGTATTAATATTAAAGGCATTTTTACAAAAACCATGGTTTTGGCTAAAATTAATATTTTTTACTTTCCACAATTTGAAGTATTTCTTTCGGGCACACTTTACATTAGGTATTACATTTCACTTTTCACTGACGTTAATTAACGGGGGGCATTTTATACCTGTTTGGCTCAGCTAATAATTCGGGCAGCACATTTTACATAATAGATTTGGGTAGTTTACATATGGCCAAAATATCATACGAAAGAAGAATGCGTTATCAACGTTATCATGATTTAATTGTTTGAAAATAACGTATTTCAGTTTACCTATATAATTAATGAATTTGGTACAAAAAAAAATAATTTACTTGTTTGTTGATAATGAACTGCTAATGCCACTATCATAAAATATATCATCATCATCTTCTTCATCTTCTTCGATATCATCACCATCGTCTTCATCATCCTCGTCCTCAGCTAAAGCCTCTTCAAGAGCTTTCTTTCGAGCTGCTTCTTCAACCATAAATTTCTCTCGGCTTATTATCACATCGCCATTCTTATGGATCTCTTTTTTGCTCACACAAACTGCTGTATATGCATCTTCAAGTAGACAGAGTTCTTTTTTTTTGCAACGCAGAGGTGTGCAAAGGTCACCTACATTAAAAATTCGAGTTTGATTAGTAAAATATATAAATAGTCTGAAAAAATCTATGTAATATACTTCTTATACAAACTTAATAATTAAAGTCTTAAAAGGTTCGGGAAAAAAAGTTGTATAAATTATTTTGTGAATCTATAATTTCAAAAGCAGATAGTTGACATTTTTCTACCATTATTATCAGAAAAAATAAAAAATCGTGAATTTTTATGCATCTTGTATATATCAAAAAGCACTTTCCTTGCGGCCATAACATTATATTAAATTCTCTTCCTCAAAGACAATTTCTCAATTGAAATTTTTTTGGGTACGAGCCAATCCAATATAATCCTATAGCAGTATATAACAGTAAATAAATTCACCGAGAAGTGAGAACTATAAAATAGAGTAGTATTTCAATTAAATAAATAGATACTATAATGTTTAGAAATATTTGAAATACAGTGATAATTTATCATAGCATTTCATCACTGATGATTAATTAAATAAGTAGATAATACAATGATAAGAAATCAAAATTCCAAACATTTTTAAAGTATTAAATTTTGTATAAAATTATACATAGTTATATGACAAATAAATATGATATTACACAATAAATTCAAATAACACCAATTATTATGGTTAAAATAAAGTATAAAAAAAAACTCAAATAAGAGTTCAATTTCATCACAAAATAATGAATCAACCGCAAAAAGTTATAATTAATCACTTTGACAACTAAAAAACTATTATTAAACACTTATAAGTATTATGGATAAAAAAAATAAGATAATCATTTAGAAATTTAGAATAGTAACCTATTATAAAACAGTATTATCGTTAAATAATACCCAAGTGAAAAATTGTATGAATAAAAAAATAAAGAAGATAACTACGCCGGTTTCTTAAATTGCAATTTTGGTCAAATTTTATATTTAACAAAAGTATTGTATTCCGCAAAAGTAAACAATATACTCGAAAAAAATAAACAAACTCTGATGCATTTCTATAAAAATCAACTTCATAAAATAGCAAGGGAATCTACATTTTAAAATTAAATTAAAGAAACCTATGTATATTTTGATATTTCCGTGGTATTGTTTGTAACACTTGTGTAGCCCGTATTTTCTCCATAATACAAACACTAACTTGGTCGATACCCTATAACTGAAGTATAAGCATTTTCAGTACCTACCTACGCTTAGCTTCTTAACCTGTCAAATATGGAAGACATATTAGAACCGCACCCATTTTTATATAAATAATAATGTTTCAAAAAAGTATGAAGTACATATATACTGTGTATCAATAATGCGCCACACCCTATAAGATATACACACACAAATTCGACACCTGAGAAGACTTTTAAGTTATGAAGAACTACAAGACTATAACGATTTCAATCTTATAAAATGGTCTACCAGTTTTAATTCCATCGCGGATACGGCATACATACCCCATTTCATTTACAGTCATAAAGATCCTTTATTTTACTCTGGAGATTATATTTTTGGAACAAATGTAATACTTCTCCTGTCACAATACTATTAAAATGCAAATTCGAAAACGTTTAAATAACCTATATTGTATATATATAATTTTATATGCAAGACTAAATCTTTTAAGAGTACAAAATAAATAAAACACCCAACTTCTAAAAAAGAAACTAATAAACTAATTAATTGAGATTGACACTTACTATTAGGATCATGAATCCATCTCTTTTTTTCTCCAAACTTGCTGATATCATTTGCAGGCTTTGAATTTTCCTGTAAACAATGAATTATAATTATTTATTTACTGATTCATTTTTAGATTATTTATGATAAATAATCATTTTTAATTTATAATTATAGCTACGATAAGTACCATAAAGGTTTTCATATTTTATTAAATGTTTAACCAGTCCACTTTTTCATTTAACTAGTTTTCTTTATCGGCTAAAGTAAACATTTTCTTTTTTTCTTTGTCGCTCATTTTTTATTTAGATGATCGTAAAATAAGCAATTTGTTTCTAAAAGAAATGTCTGCATGTCAGTCAATGTGAAGTATAAGGATTTGCACGCGTAGTTTTTGTTAATAATTAATCCTTGTCTTTTAAAAATGTTATACTTATATTATTTTATAATATTCAAAACTATAATTTTTAATTATAAAAACTAAAAATAACTGAAAAATGAATTTTATTAATTGTTAAGTATCTGTTAAGTATAATTTATAACTAACGTTAGATTTAGCTTTGATATTTATAAACATTTTAAATTTAAAACTGTTTATTTTATTAAATATTACTTTAAATGTCTAACGTAACAGCGAAATCAATAAAATTACAAAACTATGAACAATTGGTGTTGATAAATAAATATATAATAATATAATTAATTAAAAACAATAAAGGTGTACTGCAATAACTAAATTTGATTAAAAAAAAAACATTCAATTGTATAATCATTACCAGACATTTATATTAAGTAAATTTCTAAAACCGTAAGTACACTTTTAGTAAAAGTAAACACAAATTGTTTGATTTTAATAAATTAATCTGGAGTACATAAACGAATATTTATTTAGTATTTTAGAATAAAATAAGTATTGAGTACATATTATTTTTAAATCTTGTACAAGTTATTAGTTTTCTGGTATTTACTATTTTAGTATTAATATAAGTAATTAATTAACGCTAAATATTAATAATCTAAAAACTTAAAAGGCTTAAAAGACATTTTTTTTATAACACTTAATTAATATTTAATTTTTAAATTGTATATTATTTTAGCTATTTTTGGTTATAAATTTTAATATTTGGTGTAAGTCAGCTCAATTTTCTTATAAGTAAACAATGTTTATTATATTAAAATAATATATCACCCTACCTACAAATATAATAATTATTATAAAGTGATTGCTTACACAGTAATACACATGTTATTATAAACAATAAACCCAAGAATCTATTTATTATTTACGGATAGTATTTTTTTAAAATAATTGTTCACTCAATCATAAAATATTGTAAGTAAACTTTTAAATTTCAGCAATACGAATTAAAAACGTATTGACAGTTACAATGTATATTATTATGTTTCAAGAAACAACAGCAATATTCAAATTTCGTTTACAATTCTAATGCAATTTACATGGATGATACAGATTAAAGACCCTTTTACATTTGATATGTAATCACCAAGTCTATAGTAATTATGCTTTAATATCGTTATGTTTAAACGAAGCCATTTTATCGCCCATTGTCACTATATTATAAATGTTTATGTATAAATGTATAAATCGATTATATGTGTAAAGATTAAAAATGCAAATGATAGCTCAAACAAAACCTCATCACGGATAAACATCCACGAACGTTTCGAGAAGACACGCACTGCTATAATATAGTTTAAGGTTTAAACCTACCTCAGAGTATAATAGTGTATGTATGAGTAATCCACAGTTATACGACGTACCTATACATAATAATGCTAATGCTATATAGTATACCTATAATAGTTACTTCATACTGCTACTAAACCTATCCACTCGTGTGTGCACACGATTACACGAATATAATTTAATTTGAATGTCGCTTATCCACACGTATTACACATTGCGCAAATGTACTTATATACAACGAGCGCGGTTAACGTTTATAATAACGTTACATTACAGCCGACGCTTTTGATATAAATTTATAAGGCCCGACCACAGGTATACCTATATACCCTACGGGCTACGACTGAGAAGTACGCAGCATGCGCACATACTATCCCAACCGAATAGTTGATGCCATAAATTTTAAATCACATATAGGCGAAAATCCTATTTCCAATATCACAGTGATTTGTTGTAGTCGCAAATAGCGTCGATCACGCATGCTTGTTTAAGAGTGAAGCGAGAAAGACGGCATTTACAGTATTTACACATTTATAATACGCGCGCGCACGCACACACACACATGCGTGTTATATATAAAAACAAATCGAGGGAAACGCGTTTCAAATGTGACGTTTAATTTTTCGCATATACTACAATATACGTACACACTGCCACTGCACTCGTGGGAAACCAAACGATAATTTTTAATATTTTTATTTTTTCACACATTTTACGCATTGTATTTTGTCGCAGCGTGCAGTAATAATAATAATAATATTTCATACATGATTAAACCACCCAACGTCATCACGTAGTCGAGAAAATTTTTTATTTCGCGTGCCACATTATAATAATAACGCGACACTCGACGGTGGTTACCTATTATAATATAATATTATACTTAATATTTTTAAGTACAACAGTATATGTGTATAATATTACTTACACACACGCTGGCACCAGATATAAATTACTGGGATTATAATTATTATATTATACCAGCAGAAGAGCACATCGTTTTTATACTGACTGAGGGGGTAAATCGTGCAAAAATAAAAGCCAAGGATATTGATGATGAAAATACTGTGCACACTGCGTGTACACGCACTGTGTACTTGTGTTGTGAGCGCGTAAATGGGTAAAGCCGCGTATAAAGGAGTACAAGCTGCCGAGAGGACGATGTGGTTGAGGATGATGTGGTGGGATAGATGATGGGGTGGAGGGGTTCGTGGCGGTGTCCCGCACCTCCCCCGTGCCCAAGGACGCGGAGGCGGCAATCCATGTCAGCGGTGTATTGATTTTTATACTACCACTACTACTGCCTACCACTATACTACCACCACCACCACCACCACACACCCCAGAACCAACACTATTACAGCGACGGGGACGGGGACGACGACGACGACGACGACGACGTCGCCGCCGCCGGTTGCTCTTCCGTGCGTTGCTCGTAGTGGCCGCCGCCGTTTCATATTGCGCCAACGCCGCCGCACTACGTGTCCGTCCAATATTAGTCTCTAAAAACAGCATTTCAACCCTCAACCCCGACGACCCCACGCTGCACCCACACCTGGCGGGGTAATCGCCAATGGTATAATTTACCATTTATCGGTCGACATCCATTATTGATGAACCATCGTTCACCGTATATAGTCGGGGATCGATGCATGACGACCACGTGAGAAAAATATGATTTTTTTCCACCCTTACAATACGATGCTATCATAAATTATAATATTTACCCGGTATACCAACGCAACTGTGCATGTGAGGTCGGTAGTCGTGACGAGTTATGTTCGCCAACCCCAATATAGCCCGAAATACCTATGTACATAATATTATCATATTATATATTCGTCTCTTGCACGACCCTATATAATAATATGCGCGCACATATTGTATGCGCGCACGCGCACAAAAATGCATGTGTATATATATACACATAAGTGTTACGCACTTATTCACATCGGAGACGCAAACGATTACACCCCGTCGAGCGTTATTGTATACTCGAAATGAATCGAATTTACATAATTAGATAAGCCGCCAGAAATCGCTGTCTCTCCGAAGATACCCACTCACCCACACAAACACACGCACACCATTTTTATATAATGCGTTTGTGAATTTAATACACGACCAACAAATTCGAACGACTGAAGTCTGAACTTATACATAACTGTCATATAATATGTACATGAATATTACTCAAAAGCCATATAGTAGGTGTCTTTTAATAAAGTGCTTTCAGATTGACATCTTGAAAAATATGTTCTTTGTATGCTCGTATAAGTCAGATAATATCATTATCTTATAACTTATTATGGATTAGTGATTACCTACAATACCACATACGAACCAGCTATTTCCGTGTGCATAATATATTAGGTACGATAATTATTTAATAACCATACATATTAAGTTTTACATAATAATATATTCAACTTATTACTTTTAAATCCTCAAGATCTCAGACAATTTCAACCAGCAAAATATTGTTTATGATCCCTATAATAATTTAGAAATAATCTGTACAAAAAATTATGTATAATACAAAATGCTTAGAGAAATTCAATACAAAATATAAAAATGAAGAATTGTGTTTAATCACAGTTCATAAATCACAATAAACTATTCAGAAACAGTAAAAAATATCGTACGATTAAATACGAAGTAATGCTAAAAAAAAAATCAAGACAGTTATTATAATACAATGAATTCATAAATTTTAGATAGGTAATGCATTTGCATATTTTCCAAAAATCTAATTATTCAGTAAAATGTTGTTTATGTTGTATAAGAAAATGTATTCAATTTCAATGATGATATAGTAGATAGTTATGATAGATATGAAATAATTTTGATATATACAAAGTATTAATATTGAGCAACATTAAATTACATAGGATTAATTTAATTGTGGTACTTGATATAGCTTTATTAAACACTTATGATTTTTTTCTACATTAAGTACAATAGGTTATTATGCATATGCATATATGTATATTAGGTGTAGTACCTAAAATACAATCAATTCCAATAACTATAATACCTTTTGAAATTAAAAACAAGAAGCGCATAATATACATTGATGCACTTAATAACCAACTCTACTGAGTCGGATAATAATGTAATTAAATTATATTTGATTAAACGCACTTTATATATTTAATGACTGTGATATAATTAATTGCATTTTTCCCCTCGACTAGTTCTAACAATAGACACGACCATCGTACAATAAAATTTAAAAACTGTAAAAAATATTATAACTAAGTTAATTTGCATATTCATTTTCTACTATAATATCATGAAATATAATATAATAAAAAGAGTAAATAATATATATATATTTACCAATCCTATTAAATAGGCTTAATCCTATTAAAAAAGCTATTTTTGAATGAATTAGTATTTAAAATTAACTACCATTTAAAGATAATTCAATTTAGTATCTATAACAAAAGATTGACCTTTCATTAAATTAAATTATATATTAATAGAAATCAGTAATTGGGTTTAAAATAAACAAAAATATTTATTTCTTAATTATTCCTACTATGACTTTATATTACTAGTAATATTACATAATATTAATATCTAACCTAAATAATATATAAATTGTGCATGCCAAATTCCAATGTACACTAGTAACTACAAAAAAAAAAAATAGTTAATGTTAAATACAAAATTAAGATTATTATATTTTCAAATATGTGAATTTTGTAATATTTATTGTTTTAAAATTTATATATTACAAATTACAACAATATAATAATCATATTTTAGTGAAATTGGTTTGTTTTCTATTCTAATAAGAATGAAAATGATTTTCTAAAACTGATTTTTATAAAATTCCCAATTTTTAATTTTAATAAGGTTTCAAAATGTAATACAAACTGAAAATAGTATAACTATGTATTTTTAATTTTGCCTCAGGGTGAGTGAATAGAAATGAGTTCTCAACACCCGG
Source organism: Pentalonia nigronervosa (assembly GCA_014851325.1). Classification (NCBI taxonomy): domain Eukaryota; kingdom Metazoa; phylum Arthropoda; class Insecta; order Hemiptera; family Aphididae; genus Pentalonia; species Pentalonia nigronervosa. Next base: position 97,132 of record JACXSJ010000675.1, on the reverse strand, counting down.
TCTTTGTATTTTTAATATGTACGCGATACTTCTACATTTTTTTTAGAATTAATTTTAATGGAATTTTTAATTTTGGGTATTTTAATACAGCGCTAAAAATTAAGTCTCCTAACTTTTTTAAACTTAATTTTTCATCAGACTACTAAACAATTCTTAACACTGTCTAAATTGAATATAGGGCGTAGATATATTATTGTATTTTTGCAATACAGCATTGAGCATATTATTTACAATAATGAATATGTGTACAAAGCATTGAACTAGCAATATAAGCACAAAAGGTAAAATACATAAAAATTCCAAGAATAAATGGTTATAACTTATAAGTCTTATTAATATTATTACTTAAAAAAGGATAACATACAAAAAGGGTTTTGATGTAAAGTTAATTTAATAATAATTTACATCCCAAACTAAAATAAAAGCAGTTGTTTTAATGAGATTTAATAATTTGTTAAGATTCAAAAATAAAATATTAATACTTAGAATAATATTATAATACATAAAATGCAATTTCATAACTCAAAATCCAAGAGAATAATAAAATAAATAAGCGTACCCAGGTTGCAGGAAGGATTGATAATCTCTCCTTGCCACGAACGAATCGGGAAATTAACATATTTTTTTTATCAATCGTTTATATTCTTTTCATAAAGTAAAATAGGTATATAACGTTTTTGTGATTGCCTTTAATTTCAATTCAGCTGTGCATATTTCACAGCCGATAGAAACTTTTTTTTTTTATTCACGAAATGTTAGTGTAAATATTAAAGGATTTACTATGTAGATAGTTTTTGTGTATCTTATAAAAATAGATAATTTATTTAAAATATAACTATTTTATTTAAAACCTGTATTAGCTTAGTAAACAAATTTAATTATAATAATGTTATTCCTATTGTTTCAAAAATCTTTTAAATAATTATAATTTTCATTCATAATAACATAAGTACCAAATTTCAGTAAAAAAAAAAAATGGAAAACTTGGTTACGGGAGACAATAAAAAAAAAAATTGAAGTAGTTTATTTAAATTATAAGTACTTGATTTATTTTATTATACTAGGAGATCCATCTAAATATCTACACACATTCATTATAATGGCCATTAATAGCATCGCTGCATATTATGATTTAAGAACAGCTTTAAAAAAATCCAGTATAATTTTAAATTTTGTAGACAATTGTATAGGTACCCATAAAATTATAAAAATACTCTTCAACTAAAATTATCAAACATTAAACAAAAGAAAATGTTGTAAAATACTACCAATAAGGATTTTGATTCTAAAAGTAATACTTTAACAGCCTAAAGTTATTAGTATTTTACCAATATAATAAATTAATGTGGATATTTTAATTATTTAAATACTTACTCATACGTCAATATTTGTACACATTAAATGTGCAGGGTGCACATTTTCACATCCAGCATATCATAGTTAATTTAAAATATTCAATTTTAATTTAATAATATATTTTTATCATAAATTGTATATTGCAACATACCAATGAAAATTTTCTAAGCACAACTTATATATACTATATATTTTAAATGTTTGTTTACTTTTATTATACATTTTTAAATGATTAAAAATAAATTACAATTTAATTTGTTTTTTACTTATAATTTAACTATGTATTGAATTTGAATATCTAATTGAAATATCGCATTAATTAAAATGATGATTAATAAATAGTAAATGATTCTCCTGAATTTTTCGATATTCCGTCCATTTCCGCCAGGTTTTATTCTCAAAAATTTTTCATCTCTAGACATGAACCAAAGTGAAGATAAATCCATTTTCAGCTGTAATAAATCTATTATTTGCTTATCAATGTGTTCTTCGGCCATACTATAGTATATAACTATAATTAAGTATTGTGTACTAATGTATTTAATATAATATGTATTTTTGATTTTATTGTACGTATTATTACAGTCATAACATAATATATCGTACATAAAATCTAAAAGATGGCATAATTATCATTTTTATAAAAATTATTTACTACTCACCTTAAAAAGATTCATATCATATTGTTTATAGGTATATGTATACTATATATCCCACTGAGCCAAAACTGTATGCACGTTTACAGTGGTTATAAATTATACACCATACGATTCAACGCCAAATGAAGGATTAACGAGATATTGGCTTTTAATGTTCGAATAGTAACGGTTTATTTTTTGTTTTCAAAAAATAATTGAATCAGTTTTAACGACCCGATGTCGAATGTTCGAGAGATGCGACTGTGTAACAATAGGCTATTGTCGACCGATTTCGTATCAAAATATGTTTGCGATATACAATGCATTGAAAATTCAGAGCTTTGCTTGAATACGAGTGGCATGTATAATATATTAGAGATAGAGATAGAGAGAAATACAAACTAAAGTGAAAGGAAAATACAGAACATTTCATTTAAAGGTAGGTATTTCGTATTGCAATGCTTGATGTGAGTGAGTTGAAAATAATGTAGAAAACTTTTCGAAAAAATATTCCGGAAAGTCAATATGAAAACTAAAATCCTTATAGATGAGGAATACACAATATACCTAAATGTAAATCATGAGTTTATTAGCAAGGTCATCAAATGCTTATGAAATAGAACTGCCATACGCGTGTATAAATAATAATTATATATATAGTATGCCTTATGGCTTTTAATTTATATATAATATTACAGACGTATAGTATAAAACTGTTGTGTACTGTATGGTGCGCGAGGAGACGTATGACAACGGTGATGGCAAAGGAACGCAGCAACAATATGCATATATATATATATATATATATATATATGTGGTACAAACAAAAAGGATGACAGATAAAGACTCTGGAACTGGCAGCTGGCATACACGATATCATAAATGTGGAATAATTAATGTTCAATTTTTCCCATGGAGTTTTTGAACATTTTTTTTTTGTATCGACCTATTAGGTACGTTGAGAAATCTCTGCCACTGATAAAAACGTGTCGAACCTCCTCCAGAAGAAGAAAATCTATATATTATATTATATACGACGACAACAACCTTATAATTGTTGTAGGTATACACAATGTAATGCATTGAAACGCGCATCACGTTCATCACACACATATAGTCAGATGACAAACTAACGCAGACAGTATTTTTTATTTTATCTCTTTCTCTCTTTCTCAGTGTATTATCACTTATATTATTATGTTCTTCGTTTTTTATTTTTTTTATATGTTTTGGATAATTTGGATAGGTAATGAATAAAAAATACTGAAAAGCGTATACTCAAGCGTATTAATCAGGATTACAAAACGTAATAAAATAAATTAGTTTTACTGGATAGATATGAAGACCTAGTATCATTTTATGAGAAAAAAGGATGTTGCATATTATATATATAATTTCTTCAAACACTCCATTAGTCATTAATAGAACTAGAATTTATGTGATTTAAATATAAATATAATAAAAATTGCTTTATATGTCACTAAAAAAACGTACTAAACTTTGATAAAAGGTAATTTATCATATATTTAGTTGTTTTATTGATTCTCTAAGAATCCCCAGTTCATAGACATAATATACATTAAATTATTTTTTTAAATTAGTTTTGTTAAATAGTTTGTTTCATTTCTGATAAGAAACTGCTGAAGTAAAATCTACCGTTGCGTTGAAATGACCTCTTAAATTTTTTGAAAGTTTTCGCAATAGTATATCTTACTACACTTACTCTGAATATATTTGGATACATTTCTTTCAACTATTTAACGCGACTGAGGGTTTTTTAAAAATATATTCCTTACTTTAGCATTTAACTTGTTTACTTAAGAAAATTTAGATTTTATAGTTTCGCCTATGCAATGAAATGCGATATACAAGACATGTCAGGTTTCATGTAAAATACATTAATAGCCACTACAAATTTCAATATATAGACATAAAATATAAGGTTTAAAATCGTATTTAAGATTTTAAGATGAAACACTTATAAAAATGTATTAATTTAACTAGAAATTATGAAATTATGCTCAAAAAAAATGTTTAATTATGTATGATAAATATTTAAAAACGCATATTTGTAACGACACTTTTAAATGTACCTATGTAAAATAAAAATAAATTAATTTTGTTAAGAAACTTTTGAAACAGATTTTTCGTTTTAAAAATTGGTTAATTATACTTTATAAAAAACATTTATTTACATATAAATCCAAATCCTAGTCATTAATAACTAACTCATTATAAACCTTAGTACCTATTTAGTGAAAATTATATCATTCTAAAGTTTTTGAATGTCAATAACTTCAACATCAACATAAAAATGTTTAATTTATGTTATAATTTATTATTATTAGATGCACATTTTGATTAATCAATTTTATGACTTATTATACTGAAAACTTTAAAAAACTGTTGCTTGTATAATATGTAATCTAAAACAATATAAAAATGTTCAGATAATTAACGTATTAAATATGATTTGTTTAAAAATAAAAATACGGTAAATATTTAAAGTTTTATTAATACACTTGTAACTACATTTGTAATTATGACATTTATACATATTAAAATATATATCATAATACATAAATATCACTCAATCAATATATTCTTAAAAAAAACTAATAACGTTGGCTAGGTTAAAGTGGTTAAACTCCAAAGATCGATATTTTATTTGGTTTACGTTATATTATGTTAACATTAATCTTAATACCAAATGATAACGTTTTAACAGATACCGAGTTAAAAAATAAAATCTAATATTTTTCTTTGTAATTTGCATATTATTTAAAGTTTAAACAATACTAATAACTATTTATTTGTATTTAGGTGTTAACAATAATTTTCATTGCATATTTATTTAAGAAAATCCAAAATTTAAAGTATGAATACCATAATTAACTATAAATATATTATCAGCATTGATTCGTTTTAGTACTCTTAACTATATTTGAGATAATTTACAAATTTGTAAACTTTTTGTTAGTCTTCAAAGTTAAAATTACTATTTACAATTTCAAAAGTAAAAACATTTTACAAACAAAAGTTTTAGTTTCATACACACAATTGTTGAAATAATTTATAATTATAACTTAACTTATAATACTGCGACTTGTCTGAAAGTTTTGAAAGAAATTGACTCCTGCATATATTTTATTTGAAACCTCATTTTATACCCGACTTTAAATTAAGTACTAAATATTTTAAAGAACTTGTAAAAAAAATAAATTGGTTCAAATACATTTTAATATATTTATTTTATGTATACTAATGCATTGAAGTTATTATACATTAAATGAATGTATAACCATCAAAGTTTCAGGTATAATTCACATTTCCAAGCCTTATCATAATTAAAAACATCATATTACTGTAATAAATTAAAAATGTTTTAAATATAACTACATTAATTTTGTTTTATTGATTAAATACTTACCCTTGGTTAGATAATACATTTCATTACCTAATCATGTTAAAATACTTAAATTAATATAATAATCTTTTACAGCATTTGTAAATTTTAGATAAACACATAATATTTTAACGAGAACACAAATCAAAAACAACCAAATTAAAATGTTATTAATTGAATAATTGATGGAATATTATACTCCCGCATTCATTGAATTAAATTAAAACATTAACTGACAGTTTGATTAAATTAAATTAAATTTTAGGTAAAATTTTGATATTACCTTTGCATGAATCTATATACTTATTAATTATTATATTCTGCTTAATCCTCAGAAATACATAAGTACATACATTTCATTTTTCAAACATTGAAAAATCTAATACACAATAATAGTATCCTACATCTATGTAACCTAACTAATACTACCTATCTACTTTACCTATACTTCATAATAATATATTATTACACCCGTGTAATCGAGAACACTTGATTTTTCTGTTCAGAGATACGATGACTATTCAACTCTTACCCCATTACATTTAAACTTTATTATCATACGTCAAAATTTGTGGCAGAACTTATCGTGGAACTTCCACTGTGGCAGTGGATTTGCGAAACATGCGGAAACGATTAAAAAAAACTGCTTCGAGCCGGTCGTGTGACGGAATCGACTGAAAACGGCGTGCACGACCGCAAGTGAGGACACCACCGCAGCCGCCTAAATGCACATCACGCGTACCTACCACTTCCGCGAAAATACTGCGAGATTGATGGACAAAACGTATACGGTGTTAAACCCTAATAAGTACAATAATAACAATACGTTCAACAACAACAATAATAATAATAATATTATAACGTATTATTATTACCCGGACGTTCGGCTGGTGTCATCGCGCCGTATCTCGTGAACGGGATCACGAAGGTCTAAATATTATAAGGTAGAGGCGTGACTGTACGTGGAAAGGTGAGTTGCGGCGAGGGGCGAATCGGGACTTGGGGCGAGGGTTGACGACGACGACGATAGGGAGTAAACGATCGTGGCGGTGACGGCGGCAGCGGTAGTCGATGCGGGGTGAGGTGAGAGGAAGGATAGACGCTTATGTACATACACAAACCTAACAGAGACGACGACGACGTTACGACCGGGGAACAGTGAGACAGCGGACAGGCGCCGCACGCCGTATAAACACGCTACGGCGGCAGTACACACAACAGCGGCGCCCGACGTTTATAATGCACACGCAGACATACACGCGCGCGCGACCTACAGCCACTGCCGCCACTGCCTGCCGACCGACCGTCGTAGTCGCGCGTCGTCTCCAATAGACCGACAGCGACGACGGGACGACCGCCGACGTTTAAATGTGTGTAATAAATTCAAAGACCGTTCTCTTCTCTTCGTTTGGAATATCGTTTTTTTATTCTCTCTTTCTTTCTATATCCTCTACAATATTATTTTCCTTTCCGCCGACGCCACTGCCCCCGCATTAAATGCTTCTGCGTATATTATATACGCGTCACATATCGCAGTCGTCGCCGAAGACTATTACTTCGCCTCGCCGCGCCGTCGCGCCGTTCAAAAATCGCCACCGACCGACCGTTACAACAGTGGCGCCGCTTCTCCACCTCTGAGTCGCGAGCTGGTTCGATTGAATATTTACGGTGTGGGGGCTGGGTAGTGGTGGTAGTTATATGATGTCTTCTAGCGACAGACGAGGGTTCATTATTATTATTAATGTAATAATCATATATCATCATTACCAATATATTTTAAAGGCGCATTTCATTATAGCTGTGTATTGCTGTGTATACTCGCAAAGATAATCCGGCGGATGGACGCCGTCCGCCCTCGAATGCTATTTTACACATCGACTGATTTTGCTGCGATCCAATGCGCCCGACCGTATCGCTTTGCATTATACTCAATAGCTTTAGTATATTATAGCTCTTTAACAGGCGTCACGCCTGCATGCGTATTGTCTCCGTCTTACAAACATACAACATAGCAAATTTGCGTTAATCAATTCTAATTTTGTGTGTTATAACATTTAATATTAAAGTGAATTGATCTATTATTAAACTTAAAAAGATAAGAACATTAAATATGTATTCTAATATTTGTTTTTTACAATATTTTAATTTTTAACAGAGTTATAAAAATTTTTAAATTTTAATATTCTACATATTCATAGGCCACTCGCTTAAAATTAAAATATCGTAAACAATTAAAGAGAGAACATAGTCAAAGTTCTTAAACAAATATACATAGTACAATTATTATGATACTATAGTACAAACAATACTAATAACTATAATAAAAAACAATACACGACGCACATAAATTACTATATAGGTAGAAGGTTATAACCAGAGTTATAAGTTTATAACCTTGATGGTAGTTTACTCTAATAGAACGAATTTTAATTCGTGAAAGTTCAAGGAAGATTGAAGTAAACGTGTGTACGGAATCGGGTTTACAAGATTAGGATAATCAAAAAATTAATCTACACCCCTATAAAATAAGTAATAATTTAGAGGTGACAAATTAATAGTACTAATATTAATAGTTAAAGGACACTATACAAGACTAGTTTCATTTTCACTTCACAATAATTAAAGGTATTAATAAAATTAAAAATGTGTTTCAGATTCTGAAGAAGGAAATTAATTCATTGGTTTTACAATGATGTGGTTTTTTTGCGTCTATCCTCACATTTTTGGAGCAGTAAAAATGCTTCAATTTGTTCAATTTTTCTATTTTGAAGATAGTTTCTGATAACAAATTAAATTTAGTTGGATACTTTTGGAAATCAAAAGTAATAGATTCGCAATTAATTTCTGAATAATCGAAAAAAAATTAAAAATTAAATTATAGAAAAACTGGTATATTTACGCAAAATCAATTTTTAACAAATGTTTTATTGTTATTAAAAAATGAATAACTATAGAGACTTAAAATATTCGCCAAATATTGATTATAAGCGAAATGCTTATATAATATAACCTAATCATAATATTTTACATTTTATATTTTTAATTATATAAAACAATTATCAAAATATTTTTACTCATGTTATGCTATTTGAAATGTTCTACTTATTTTTTTTTTTAATTATGTATGATAAAATTTTTGTTTTTGAGTAAAAATGTTTGAAAATTGAATACAAGGTTTCTCACAAGTTTTCTTTACCGCGATTAAAATATATCAAAAATAATTTTTTTACAAGCATTTTAAGTTCAACATATTACAAAGTACGTCAAAAATCACGAAAATATGCCAATTATTTGTAGTTAAGAATTCATAAAAAAATATATACCTACAAAAGATTTACTTTGTTTGAACATTTTTAGTTTTTATTTTAAGTGTTGATAACAATTTTTAGGCTTGATCAAAAAGATTTAAATTTTAATATAAAATCCCACATAAGATGTTTATATAACAATATAAAAACATAGGAAACACAGTTTTTTATGTATAACACTATCAAATTAAAAAGTTAAAAATAATGGCTTGAAAATAAAATATAAAATTTTTCATAAATTGCTTTTACAAAAACCTTCTGCCTCTTATTTACTAATTTTTTGTATTATATTATATGTTGTCATTTAAGTTAAAAGCTATTCTACACAGATTACAGATGTAACATTAACTAACAGAATAAGAAACAAAGTGTATCGAGAGGTTGTCGATGTTTATATACTAAAAAAATAATAGACTGATTTTGACAAAAAAGCAATTGATAATATTTTAACAAAAGTAAATGAAAACGATTGATTAAGATTGATTATAATAGATAGTCGGCTAATATATATATATATATTATTTATATATAGATATATAGATAGATAGATAGATAGATAGATAGATAGATAGATAGATAGATTGTATATTTAGTCTAGTAATAATCGAAATATATAGAGCTAAACGACGCATATTATGTAAATTCATAGTTTTTGACCAATTGGTACCAAATTTTGCACAAATATTATTTGGGATCCTAGACGAGTTGTAAGAATATTAGAATAGAAACTATGGGCAACAGCTATTATGTATAAAGGCAAAGTGTATGGCTGAAGCTTATAAAATCAAAAAATACTCGACTGATTTTGACAGTTCAATGAAGGTTTAGATATAATAGATTGTACCAGCCGTTTTATCATGGCTTATCTGCTACTAAAAATATAAAATCATAATCGCATATTAATTTATTTTTAAATTAATTGGTTATGATTAAGTAGTCATTATCAGTAACGTTTATTTACAAATTAAATTTGTTTTCTTTCAGTAAATTTGAGTAACATTAACTGTTTGAAGAGTTTTATAATTTAATCGTTCTGAACATCAAAGTAAATAAAAATAATTGAAAATAAAAAGTGTTTTGATATATTACTGTTAATTGTAGGTACCTATATAAAGACTCCAATAAATTCAAACTTATTAAAAATCATAGTGGTGACAATTAGTTATGTACAATGAGTATTTAATAATAATTAAAAGCAATGCATTAAACAATTATAGTAAATTTCTTAGATGAATTTATACATTGAATTAGATATTTTTTAGTTAAAATATGTCAACGATTAATAAATCAAGGTATTCCTTGAATTCATAAATAAAAAAACAAATTAAACGAGTTAAATTCGGCGTGAACATAATGAACAATTATTAAATAATATTAAAATATGAAATTTGTAATTTCATTGAAAAATAAAACGTTAAATACAAATTTAGAATCTACTAAATAACATAAAATAGTTTTTATATAGTATACTTATAGTCAGCTACAACTCTACAAGGCAAATACGACTTGGGCGACGTCCAATGATTAACTACAACTGAGAGAGAGAAAAAAGAAAATAAGTTGCATTCTGAACATTTCACATAACGTATAAATTATGCATTTACCTATGCAAAATACATACTTGATGTTATAATGTAATATAAGGAAATGTAGCTTTACAGTATTTGTTTCAAAATGGCAATATTTACATTTCACTTAAATTAAATGAACTCGTTAATAAATGATTATTATCAAAAAAAAAAACACTCCAAACAATCACACAAAATATTCTGAAAAATTATACTCTGTTTATTCCAGTTTTCTTTGTTTGAGAAAATTACTAAGATAAATACCATAGTTTATTATAAACGCACATGTTATATATACAATATGTAACTCTCGTTTCAAATTCTGAGTAAATAAAGCGGGATTATAACAGTGTTGTAAGTTGTATCGATTATTTGCTTTCCATTAGAGACGTTGTTTAGAGGACACAGAATTTCCTAAAAGCTGGTTCTGTCTTTATTAAATGTATGCCTACGTAATTTTCAAATTAAATTAATTGATAATCTTCGTCAGTTCATCAGATATGAATAACGTTAGTACAATTTGTAGCCCAGTATCGAAGTTACATGTATCTTATACTTCAATACTTTTCTTGAAAGTATCAAGTATTTTGTATTCCGATGCTTTTTTAATCTTTGTATTGATATTTTAAAAATAATTTTAACAGGCAATACTATAATAAAGAGATTACTTGGACTTGACTTTAATTTTAAATTTTAACAATTTTTCATTGAATTTTATTTTTTATTCATTTAATATTTACCAACAACAATATGTTTGATACAATTGATGAGATTACTTGCAAAACTTAACGATATCCCTTATAAATATTAATTAGAAATCATACATAATGTATTTTGTTGCTGTTGTTCTCTTAAATATCCATATCCGACGAGATGGAACTCATTTTTTTATGGTATTATTAAACGTATTAAATATACTTAAAGATTATCATATATTAAAAATTATGACCACATAGCTTTAGACCATTTTACTTTTAATTCATAACTGTCATTTGTATCATTTTTAATGACACTTTTTTGTATAAATAAGATTTAAAAAGAAAAAAAAATATTTGACTAGGAAGCTCTTTTTTATTTCTTTTTTAAACATACTTCTGAGTTACTGGTTTTTGCCGTTAATTATCAATATAACAATGACATATTGTAAGAACTTGATAGTTGATTGTAGTAAATATAAAATGATTAAATTCAGATAATAAACTAATTTTCATTTTATTTTGACTGTTTAAATAAAACGCCTATATGTATAGCCATTCGCATACTAAAAAATATACATTTTAAAAATAATCACCATCGAAAATATTGAATTTTGGAATTATTTTTTAATTTAACAACAATCTAGTACCTCGATGCTTTAAAGACAAACCTAATTAGTAATTATGGTACCTAGTATTAGCCATACTAAGTATAGGCACCTACGTATACATAGCTATTCTAATAATAGAAACACATTTTTTTATTCTAGAGTGAAAATTTAATACATTTCCGAATTACGGATTTACATATTCTTATGATAAAGAATTAGAGATATTTATAGCTTAATTTGTATTATCTTTCAAAATGCAAACGAATCAAAAAAAGTTGCTGTCTGACTTGAATCTGTAGTTTCATAAAAGTAATTTATTTGAATAAATACTGATAATTTTAATATGCGTGTTAGGGTTATCATCCTTTTAAAAGTTTTAAACCATTAACCTAACTTTTTCTAACATTAAGAAAAAAATTATAAAAATTAAAATTTGTAATTTTGAACATTTTACAATTGAAGTATTATAAAATATTTAAGTACATTATTCAACTACCTAAATAATAAAACCGGTACACCTTAAAATATAAAAATAGAAAAATAAAAAAAATCCTTAATATTTTTTTGTCATAAAATTGAATAACTATTAGTTTATTTTATATAGTTTTATGATATTACAAGTGAAGACTACAGCCATGATCATTATTTCATTATGAATTGTTACAATTGTTGCAATTTTTTAAATTCATAAATAATAATTAAGTTAGGTAAATGGGCTCTTTATGGCGTGTGCACTGTGTGCAAGTACGGGATAATAAACATAAAGGATAGATATTAATTTAAAAAAAAAATACGAAAAAATCATGATAGCACTCAAAAAAAAAAGTTTTGAGGGATAAATAAAAAACGACTATTAAATGAATGAAAAAAAGGTCATGATTTCGAGCCTATGCAATTCCGTTTTAAAAATAAATACATTTACAGATTTAAGTCAGTGAAATCATAAGTTTTCAATAATAACACAATTATCATTATTTTAATACATGCTTTACTGGTAATAAAGAAACAATGCATTTGAAGTATAACAATCTAATCATAAAATAAAAAATATTATAATCAAATTAATTATTCAATAGCACCTATCATTATTTTAATAACTTTTTTTACTTTTAATAAACATAATGTTTTTGAAATTAAGAAAATCATTTAATACAATTAAAACTATAATATTTCAACTAATTATTTAATTTTCATTACAAGTATCTCTTTCAATTAAAACAAAAATGTATGATCTTTAAAATTAAGGAGAATAAATCATTAAATTAAAAAAGTTTTACTTTGTAATCTATAATATTCTTATCATTCAAATGAATCACATTTATTTATTTTAAAAATATATAGCATTGAATATTTAAATTAAATTACAACATTTAATAGGTTTCTGACACATAAATTTATAAGTTATAAATCAAAAAATAAATCTATACATTTGTACTCAACTAGTTTTGAATAAAAAAAATATATTTTGAAAAAAAACGTGAACATGACTACTTTTACCCGATTAAACCATAGTCCACAACGGGGTTCATGATATAATACATAATCTTCTACGATAACAATGTAATACCTCTTTCAACCAATATAATACACATATATGATGGATATATAGTATATATTAGTATATACTAAACCACCTGCAGCTTCAGTACGTCTGATCATATATAAAGTATTATAAAATGTTATTAGACACCCACAGTGCACGACTATAAGAAACAACCTCGGGAACAACCGACGGGTCCGTAACAAAATAAAATATCTCACCTCGTCATTATACTATTTTTACCGTATTAAATGTTTAAGTTTATAGTACTACCTAAGTTTTAACACGAATGTTGGCAAAAACAATAAAATAATTGTTAAGACGAGTTTTTGATCTTGATATTTTCAGCTCACTAATGGTCATCCAACTGAAAATACAAAGAGTGTCATACGGCAACAACAAAACTATTCGAGAATGCATAAAAAAGATGTTCATTCATTTCCACTCAAATCATCCAATTGTTATATTTTTCTTTCTCAATTTCATGAGAGATGATAACGATTCAATATATTATATATAATATAGGGATAAAAAAACACAGTAGCGTATGCTCAAAAATGTATAGTTAAATATAAAATTATGTACTTAAAAAGTATATTTAAAATGTGGTCGAACAAAATACTCTAGGGAAAAATAAAAACAGCGACTATATGTGAAATACAATTCATGTGACATAGAATATTCTTTCTCATTTTACTTCCAGAAGTAAAAAGCTTTCAATTTTTTAAAATAGAAAAGTTTCTAAAATAAAACTATTCGTCATGATACTTTTTTATATATGTTATTTTATTATCGACATGTGTATACAAGATTACAATAGGAACATTTTATCCTCTTGCAGTCTTTCACCAAAATATTATTATGTCCCTACACCCTTTTCGAGAAATGCAATCAATATTCAATAACACCGCATGAAAAGTAGTGCAATATTGATGGTTTACACACACGGTTCATCCAAGACACACCTGCTGTATATATTATTACATAGAAGACAATCAGAAAGAAATGTTGTGTTAAAAATGAATCAAGAATTTACTTGAACGTTCAAAAAAATGTTAGTGTATGTTTTAGAATACAGTAAAAATAATAAAATAAAAACATAGGGTTATTGTTGGTCCTGCTTTGCTCAATTTAACACAGTAGAAAAATAATTAATAAAAAAGGTCGGCAAGTGGGTACCACTCTGCTGTACAGTATGTGTCGAGTGGACCATTTTCATGAATGTGTTAAATTTGAATTCAATGATATAAATCATTGTTTACGAAAAATGATTCTGAGCAAAGGCGGTTTGTCAGCCTACATAACCAAGTATATTCTATGATATTATTGCTATTAAAATAATTAATTTTTCTATTAATAACACAGTAGGTTGAATTCATTTTTACAGAAAACATTGCATTAGAAAATTTAACTAAGTGAATAAAATATAATAATATACTTTAAGAGTTGCAAGCACCCGCCGAAAAAAATTTTGAAATTACAACGAAATAAATAACATCATTATATATATAAATAACTTCATTTAAATATCTAATTTCGTCTAAATTTTAACTTAAATGTCTACAAAAAATAATTTTTTTAATATTTTTTTTTTTTGATTTTTTGGTTATACTATTAAATACGTACGAAAAACCATGTTTTTAATTTTCAATCCTTAACTATAAAAAATTATCATTTTATACATTTATAACTATTAAATAACTTGCAAACATTCGAAATTTTTATGAATTTAGTCAAAATTTGAACTTTAAATGCTTTAAAAAAAAATGTGCAAATATATTTATATTATTTTTGATCTGCTATTTTAACAACATATGAGGAATCTTGTATTACATTTTCAAGAAATTTGACCCAATGAAATTGTTTTTATCGATATTTAGAGAAAAAAAATTTAAAAAACCAAAAATTTCTTAGGCCTACAATTAACTCAAAAATTGTTAAAATATTTAAATTTTTTTTTTTTGTATAGAAAATGATAATTTAAACATTTTGTGAAAATTTCAAACATTTACAATTATTCTTTTTTGAATCACATCTAAATAAGAAAATCGTTCCGGGACAACAGGTAAATACCTAATGTCTAATTTCAAACGCTCATAAAAAATTAGTTTGATATTCCGGTAATTTTTTTTTTTTAGAAAGGTAGAAAAACTTATAGAGATCTTTGTATTGAATTTTTAAATCTTAGATTTGAATAGAAAAAATTTTATGAATTTCCTAATAAAAAAAACTTCAAAATTTCGTGATTTTTACGTATTTTCTTGAAATTTTAATTTCAATTTTCACTTACAAGTTATGAAAAACATTGTACTACATTTTCAAGATTTTTGACCGACTCAAAAAATGTTTAACGGTAAAAATATAAAAATAAAAAAACACGAAAATTTATTATGCTTATAAATAGCTCAAAAAAGTCAAAATATTTTAAAAATTTTATGGTATATAGAAAATGCATGAATAAACATTTGGTGAAAATTTCATGTATTTACGATCATTATTTCTTTTGTTACATTAAAAATAAAAATAAATTTTGTTAAAAATTTGTTTTGCGTAAAAAAATTCTGTTTTCCTTAATTTTTTTTTTTTTGTTTTTCCCAGCGCGATTAAAAACTATTGGAAATTTTTTACTTTTCACTCCTCAAAGTACCAACTAGATTCACTTTTCTATCAAAAAAGATGCCAATGAAGAAAATTGGAGCACTTATACTGCACTAAAACATAATGACAAACACAAAAATAAAAAAAATAAAAAAAACACACATAAAATTAATTTATTCATTGCTCCGCACAAAATTTAAAATTTGAAAACAATAATAAATCATCGCATTTGAAAAAATTATTTTAACTATAAAATATTTATAAAATCTTTTAAAAAACAAATATAAGAATAAAAGCATTAAAAATTGATTGAAGAAGATATAGTAAGATAGGATAATATATACCTATATACCTATTAGTTGATATAAATATAAAATTACTAACAATGGACGATACATCAACATTGCCTATTCCCTTCTATGAAAAATATAGAAAACCTCTACCTGTTTCATATTTTTACCAAAATTAATTCTAAAACTAAAACTATTATAAAATAACTTAGTACTAAATTCAAAGAGAAGAGAGTTGAATTTGATTACATGTAAATCTTGTTTTAATAAAAGACACATATACATTTTAACACCAAAATAGAAAATACTACAAAAAATTAAGAAAGAAGATCCTTTGCAAGTTCTTTATACATATATTACTCGGATATTATTATTATATATTTAAGGAATGAGTTAATATTATGTATCGATTTTAAAATGGTATATGTTTTATTATTCATATATTAAATATGATACCTATACGTATTTGTTATTAATTACAAAACAAAAAAATATTTCACTGTTATAATATTATAACATAAATTTATCAGAAAAATATTCCATAATATGAGATGATCTGCAATATAGCTGTAATACATACAATCAAATTACTTTTTTTCAAGAAAACCAGGATAAAAATAACTTTTATTTTATCAGGTTTGCCACCTGTATTTCTTTTCTGAACTCTGCTATTTGTATAGTTTTAACAATAGATAATATATTTCAAGAAAATATTTTATATAATTTATAAGATATTTTATATATATTTTTTTTTTTATTTAAGTCTTTTTTGAATTTTTGAATTTAAAGATTTTTTTATTATTCGATTAACACAGTATAATTACAAAGTATTTAAAGAAATAATAAAAATTACCTACACCTTTAAGCTAAGTCTTATTACTAGACAATTTTTTAATATTATGTCAATTGACAATTTAATATTAACTAATTACTAATCAGTCAGACTACATATGTTATAAACACAATATGCTATAAGTATATTATTTTATTTTAAAATACACAAATCGATATTATATGGATTTCGTGTCTTACAATATAACTTATTAAATTCCTTTATTTAGAGTTTCAAGTGTATTAGTTAGATATTACCTCGGATATTACTTATTTACAAATGTCAAAGAATAAAATCAATTTTTTAATCGCTTAAATATTTTAACATTATTGATTAGCATTTAATATTTCAGTTTAACACAAACATTAAACGGTTTAGAAATAAAACGTTGATTTACTGCAGTACTTTAATATAATATGCCATTTATCTGGTAAAAGTAAAACGGAGGATATAAATAATGAGTCCAATTCTACTGTTTTTGAAAGTTAGCCAAGAAACTAAATCCTCCTCATCTTTTCTTTATATCGAATTGGTTCGATTTTCTAAGTTTTCCACTAAGACTATTTAGACATTTTATTTTGTGCGTTTGTATCGTTTAACCTTTTACTTTTATACATGATCAAAGTATCAGAACATTACTTTCATCCCATTTAAAACTCGTAGTATCTAACTGGCGTTCCATTCGTTACACCACTTATATCCAGTATATACTCAAACTTATACAAATTAATTTCTTTGTTAATAGATAGGTAAAAAAGATAAATTAGTCAGTTGAAATAATTTTTATAAAAAAAAAATCAAAAAGGTCCTATAGGATTAACACAGTTTGAATAAATTAGCGATGTATGAAATTTACCAACAAACCATAATGTCTAAAGTAAAAAATAATTTAATTTTTACAATGCATAATAAGTGTTTTATTATTTGTTTTCCTAGTCAGAACAACAAGTAAAAACGAGGATTTATTTCACGTCATATAATCCATATGAAGAAAAATGTTCGTGTTTGGCATGCTGACAATAATAATAGTAATAAAATATACACTATGTCAGAAAAAGACCATGAAAACCATTCAGTAATAAACAACACCCCGGCATCAACCTTCATTTCTATCACGGTCAATGTTATCTCATTAATGAAGTATTGAAGTAGGTACATATACGATTTCACTTATAGTAATATTACTGGTCCCTATCCCATTCTTTCAGTATGTATTTTATAAATCACTTGCATTGTTTTCCAAATATCTTTTACTTATAGTTTATTATGGATACAATTGTATTCAATGTTTGATTTGGGGGGAGGAGTAGCAGGGGGGTTGAATATCTCAACTAAATTTTCAGATATTTAAATGTATAT
The DNA here is from genome assembly GCA_014851325.1 of Pentalonia nigronervosa. Taxonomy (NCBI): domain Eukaryota; kingdom Metazoa; phylum Arthropoda; class Insecta; order Hemiptera; family Aphididae; genus Pentalonia; species Pentalonia nigronervosa. The sequence goes on along the minus strand of JACXSJ010000675.1, from coordinate 78,931 downwards.
TTTACACATACATTTTTCAAATTATGGCGCATAGGACGGAGGTACGATACTATATTTAGGGTTTTTTTTACAAAATGTATGTAATTATTGATATATAATATATAATAATTTTTTAATTATTACGTTTAATATTTGGAAATAAGGTAATAAATAACCATTGTTATGGATACTAGATAGTTTTAAACCAAATCTACAACCCTGCAGCAATCACGAACAATAAAAAACTAGAAACCTATTTATCCTAAAAGACAAGTAGACTATTTTATAAATGAAAAATATTTTCATATATGTATGAAATTTATCAAATGAAGATAAATAAAAAATGTTAAATGTAATTTATTAATTCCATTAAAAGGTTAGACATCTCCAGCAATGTCAGCTTAGTCTTGATTTAATTTTTACACATGTTTCTATTGTTATAATTAGAATTTGGAACTGATTTTAGACATTTTATATAAAAATATACAAAATAAACATATACAGAAAAATATAAATAGGCATGTAGAATATATTATAAACGACTAATCTAATTAAACTAATTAAAACCATACTTTATTATTGATTTATTTAACAAAATACCAGTATTACCTCAATTACCTGCAGGAAAAGTGCACCACTCATGCACGCCTATGGTTGAAAATTTTAAAGTAAGTTTAATAAGTTATGAATTGCTTGTTGTTTTTAGGTAATAATATATTATTTGAGGATACTTATAATAAAGATAATGTAGGGATAAATCTCCGTACAGTATAAAGTATATTAGGTAAGGGCACAAATATATTTTAAGGTATCAAATGACATCTACTATTTTTTTTCCAGATCAAGCACCGATTTTATCATATGTACCAAATTATAAAATGCTTGGACTCGTTATAAAAAAAATAAAATTCCTAACTAAAATAGATATGTTTGGTGGTGTAAGATTAATTTTTTGTATTTATAAATCAATAATTTGATTATATTTCAAAAAATATAATTTATATAAGTTTAATAGTCACTGATTAATATAGCCATTAACTATATTCAATATTATATAAGGTGTTATATACACAATTGAAAAATTTGGTCATCCTTGTCTTTATATAATAAGGGTAGAATATAATTATATAACCACCAGAAATATGATTACTGATTAGATATTATATATAATTATTTTTTTTATTTACTTCTATCTATATGTTTTAAGATATTTACATAGATTATTTTTAACCTGAATAACAATTACATTAGCCAAGTAGAACTTCCAAATATATACATTTACGTTATTATATTACGCAACTATATTGACAGGTTGATGCCGAGATCGATTATATTTTGAACAGGAAAAAAACTTATTTCTGTTATTATGTTAACTCCGTAAAGAATTTCACGGATGTAAAGTTTATGTCACATAAACGTAGGTTTATTAATTAAATTAAGAAATTACTAAGAATATTATCGTATATTATCAATATACAAGATAATAACAAACCTAAATACGCCTACCTATATAACATTTTAAGAAACATGATATACCTAACTATAATCAGCTGTGACAATAAAATATTTAATTATTTACGTAATTGTCTATCAACAGTTTAATGGTTAAAAACATTTAATGAAGTATCAGTTTACATCATATTGTCTTATTGGTATATTTAAAAAACATATAAAAATTAATTTTTTTAGATTCTGAGCGGAGTGATGAATGTAATGGTTTCACAATAATGTATGCTTTTTCTTGATTATTTTTTGTGTTCCTCATCACACTTTTTAGCATTATATATTCTTTAACTATTTACATGAGGGTGGTTTTTAGTAACAATCGGAACTAGTTGGTACTTTAGGGTAGAAAATGCCTATTTAATTTCTCAGAATAATCATGAAAAACTAAAATATGTTTTGGAATGAACAAGAACATTTACGCAACACCAGATTTTTGACAAAATCGATATATTTTTTTTTTTTGTTATTCAGTAGCTTTAAAATTATAGACCTTTTTTTAGATATTTTCGATTTACGTTGATAACGTGTATTTTTCTAAGTCAAAATACTTGAAAATTGAATACATTGGATCTCTGTAAATTTTTCTATCAGTAATTAAAAAATATCAAAAATACATAAACATGACTTTTTTTATAGTAACTTTAAGTTTATTTTTAACAAAATTGAATATTTAAATTTTATACAAAAAATAACAATTTTAGTTATTTTGTTATAAGTATTATTTATATTTTTTGCCAATATGTATATTATTATTATCTATTTTTTTTTTTTTTGGGAGGGAGGGTAGGGGGAGTGTCGGTCACTATAATCATCCCATAAAACATCCAATTTTTCAATCCTCCCTGTCAGCTGCTCTTGCTTTCCTATCTAGTTCTCCATTTAGAAATTCCTCATTCCTCTTCACCACGTCTTCCCATTTCCGTCGAATTCGTCCAAGAGGCCTTTTTCCTTCTGGATTCTCTGCCATTACCATGTGCAATAGTGAATTCTGACTACGCCGAGCATGCCCAGCCCACTGTAATCTTCTACTCTGGATTGTATCTAATATGTTAGGTTTTTTAAAGAGTTCCTATAATTCTTTATTTTTTCGTATTCTCTATTCGACGGTTTCCTCGTCTTTTACCGGACCAAAGATCTTTCTTAGTATTTTTCTCACCAAAACAATTAATTTATTTTCTTTCATTTTTCTTGATGTCCACGTTTTTGCTTCGTATATAATTATAAGACGTAATAGTGTTACGTATAATTGTATCATTATTTCTCTGGACAGGGACCGAGACCCTAGTATTTTTAAAAGCCCATAGAAACATTTGTTTCCCAATAAAATTCGTGAATCCTTCTCAATTTTATTTTTTTAAGTTAATAGGTTAATATCGAACCTAGATATTTAAATTGCTTAACTAGGTATTATCTATACACCATAAAATGTTTAAAATATTTACACTCTTTTTAAGCTATTATTATATCACAACGATTTTATTCAGAAACACTTAGGATTTTCGAGGCCCAAGGCGAAAATACTTGTAACACCTTTTAGCTATTATATCTACCTACAACCTCGCCTATAACCATATAAGGACATCAGTAATTTTTATCACACGTAAAATTTGGTAGATACCTCACTAATTAGAATTTAAAATAATGGTTTTTTTTATAAAATATTATGATCTAAATAAATAAAATAAAATAATTCTACAGTAGCCTTAAATAACATGTTTTTTTTAATTACTCATCTATAATTTAAAAAAATAAACAAACTTATACTAAAAAATACAGTAAGAATCATTTTATTCATAAAAAATTAATTTTTCTGACTTTTATTTCTGCGAACTTTTCAATAATATAGTTATAGTCTATATTTTCACGAAAGTCATTACTACTCGCATCACCACAGCTGATGTATTGCGATTACAATAATGTTATTATTATTATTGGATATTTCAATATTTTTACGTTGAACTTACTTTGTTATTTTGATATTATTTTTGATGTTTACTAATTATATAAAACGTACAATTTAAATGTTATGAAAATAAAATAATTTTTAAAACCAATTTTACTACTTTTTTCAAACATAAGGCCCCAAATTTAAGTAAAAAGCGCGAGGCCCAGGACCTGGGCCCTGTTCGCACACCCCTAAGGATGGCCCTGATCTTATTCAAATGTATTCCCGTTCAAAGACGTGAAAAAAAACATTTAATTTAATTGTGCGGAAGTGGCACGATTATTTGGAGAAAATGATAGATTAGGTGCGAGGGTGTCTCAATGTTTCTACGTAAAGAAGAAAAAGATACTTTTATTTACGCTCAGTCAGAACATTCCATTTTCTGAAACGTAGGACAAAAATAACAAGGCAATAGCTTGAGGCTTTTATCATTTCAGTTGACGCTGACAAATCTCCGGTTCAGCCAATTTCCTTTCCATCTCCTTGCCGTCTGCCGATAAACCTAACTGTTTTCTCTTGAATTAGGACAATAATGACCATTGTTTCTGTTACCTTCCATTATTTTTTTATACGACTTCTTGCTCCCCTTAGTTTTTTACGCCGACAAAAAACCGAAGTTAATAAATGCTCACTTGTCTATATTACACAGTGATCGATTATTTGGGGAAACATAATTTGTGGCAGAAAAATTTTCCAAACGAATAATCACTAAACTTTTCAATAAAAAAAAAGCTTTAATAGTTCGGGCATTCCTAACGGAGTTTTTTAATTAACAGCTACTAAATACAACAAATGAGCTTTTGATACTATTCAGGTCATATACTTGTATCATATTATTATCCAAAAAATTGCACAATTTCTAAATATTGATATAATATAATTTGTTTTGAAATAGGTAAATTGTACCTTTATAATATGTAAAAATAACACCATATTAAAATTAATATGATAGTATAGGTAATAGGTACCTACTTAAATTTAAAAAATATAGTATAATTTTACCAAAATTAGTGTTGTAAATAATATAAATATAATAAAAAACCCACATTATTTACAACCTATTTATTAAACTTAACAAATTAATTTAATAAATATAACTTACAATTTAAAACAAATATTAAAAATTAAAAAGAGAAATTTGTTCAAATTGCAGCTATTATTACAATAGATAATAAATAAGTGTGGCAAACAGATATGTACCTACTACAAATGCATTAAACGTTAATAGAAAAAGTGCATGTATAATTTTTCTTTTAAATTTAAATAAATAAAAATATAAATAGGTAATTACCAAGATTAAAATATTAGGTTAAGAAAAAGCATAGAATGGCATTCTGAATATTTTCAGAAATCTTTGATTAGGTTTTAAATAATTCATACGGTATGTGATACAGCATTATTAAAAACAAACATCATTTTGTTTTAAAAAATAACAAGGGAAAAACTCTGATAGCATATTAAATAAGAGTTCAATATGATTCTTTAGTAAAACTTTTTTTCTAATGGTTTTTAACCAGATTTATAACGAAATAATATTGTAATTTAATTTTATCTGGGATAAACATGAAAATAAAACATTTGTAAGTTAAAAAAGGCTATAAGATTATTTAGGAAAAAAATAGTTGAATTTTGAATTAAGGGGTATTGTCACATACATTTTATCTTAAATTTTATGTACATCTAGTCAATGTACATATTTTTCACACCTATTTAATCATGAACATTCTGATGGAAAATTATTATAATCCAACGGTTCTTTTATAATACTTTATACTGAAACATAGAATAGTGCTATATTCAGGACAAAGTCAGATAGGGTAAAGAATAGCGGTATCTATCTTCTTGAGTATATGCGTTTTAATAAATTTATTTTTGGTTATTTGGTTATCCTTTTAAAAATATTTTATTTATTTTAATACGTAGTTGAATTTAGAGTCTATACCTATACAACTATTGGGCTAACATATCTCTGTTAGTTTTAAATTTTTACTTACCTATTCACTCATAATGCTTGACAAATTCTTTCAATACTTATTGACCCTTAACTTTTAATCAACAAATTTACATTTCAAATAAGATAGTATATTCGTTTTAATAATCAATATTATGAAAGTACAAAAATGTCACTAACACTGAATTTACACGAGATTGTTGAAGTGAGTTGAAGGATAATTTAAAAATAAATGTTCGATAAATAATTTTAATTTTCAATCCATCATATGGGTACCTGTGAATATTTACCTAGAGAAAATGTTTTTTTCCTGTATCATGTTAATGAATAATACAACCCTTTTCTGTCTTTCACTCAATACATTAAACCATAATGGCAAAAAAGGGTATGCCACAGATATTATGCGTTGGCACGGAGGACCTACTATGGCTGCCAAAAGGACTGCGACCGGTGTCTTTGTCGTCCTTTTATTGCTTTATTTGAACTAATATAGCATGGCCCGGGGCGGCGATGACCTGTTCCGTTCTATGCGTGCACACTGACGCACACAATCACCAGACACCGTACAACGACGCACCAGTGCTTGTGTGTGTCCTGTGTGAAGTCTCTAGAAAACCTGTTACTAACGAAAAACCAGTCCCTATGTGTCTTCACTCTTTCTCACTCCCACTATAATAATTATACTTCGGTACGGATAGCTTATGTGCACACATACACTGAGCACTGTTTTTCACCCCAATTCAAGGTTAAATTAAATGTAACACTTTTTTTTTTTTAATAATTATTAATATTTTTAACATTTTGGTAATGTGTAGATACTTATCAAAATTATTATATTTTGAGATGAAACAACATAAACATTATTTTGCAAACACCGAAATCATCGATACACAATTATTATGCTGCATGTTCCTATTTGGCCATTCATAATGAATAAGAATTAAAATAATATAATAATAGGTAGCTAATACAACTGTTAAGTAGTAATTATAAATTATTAGAGTATGATAATATAAATATTATTCAAATTGTATCTAAATACCCACTAGGCTACTAATAACTTTCATTAAACATACATAATATGCTACGTGTCACTATCAGAATAATTATAATAATATGTCTCCTAAAACGTACGTTAAAGAAAATACTTATAATAAATTGCTGATGACATTGATTTTTGAGTAAATTACCGTTATATTGTTAAAAAAAACTAACAAACACAAAATTAATAACACTCACAATTTACGATTATTTGTATCCACTGTCATTGAAAAATACATGATAATTCTATTGGCAGGATATGGGTGTGTATCGTTGAATGTCAGTTTAATAGGACATAAATATATTTTTTTTTTCAAAATCCGTCCCATTATTGAAAATAATAATATTACAATAATACATATTTACAGTCAATACACAACAATCGCACAATTTGTTTTTAAACGATGCATTAGAGTGAACAAATATTTACCATATAACTATATAAGTATAAAACTTGAGATATAACTACTACTGAATTTAGAATATAATTAGATATACGCAATAAATTTATTTGTTATTTTCTAATTAGTAAATCACGTCATGTTAACTCATATAATAACGTAAACAGTTTACGACTTGAAGCAAAATACAACGAAACCGGTTTTTGTTAATATTTATACATATGTTAAGTACAGTGAGTGTATAGGTTATGCGTGTATTTTAAAATACATATATTTTCTCATACACAGTGTACTAATAATTAGAAGGCGGTCACTATTATCAAGAAAAAAAAATAAAGGTTTGCTCTCACAATTCCAGTTTTAAACGTCAATTGTTCATAACAATGTTATCAATCAAAAGACCCGTTGGATCAACGGAAAAGTCTTCGTGTCGACTGTAGTAAGTACTTATTGCATTTTGTCTGTAAACGGAAAGTAAGAGAAGTGTGTATTATAGATTATGGATTTATCGACGTATTGATAAAATAATAAAGGGCAATAGTTAAAAAGGATTTCATATTCGGGCCAAGGTCGAGCGTAGTAACACGGTATCGTCGTCCTCAGTACCTGGCACAGACATTGAGGAAACTTTATTGTTTTTTTTCTAAGAATAAAAAAATCCAATTCCAAACACGTCCTTACTTAATCCCCGCCGGGCAGTGTGGCTTTCTAAATAGTGACCGGGGATTATCGTTATAAATACGGATGTGTCCGTACCGTATTATAATATACAACAATACTATAATATATATAGGTAATATCTACACACACGCGCGCGCGCGCACACACACACACACACGCACACACTTATAGGCGTATAGGCATGTTACAATGATAATAGCGCACCGCCTAACAAAGAGAAGATGCGGCTCACACGGGACAACACCTGGACCCGCCGCCGCCACACGACCACCTTGTGATCCGCCGCGTGTAACATAGCACTATTATACACGACACCTACTCGGTGGAGTCGCCGTACAGTCTACACGTGCACAATGGTCTCCGAGTTCACCGAAAATCCGTGAAGATACGCATCACAAAAACACACATTATCGTATAGGAGGTACCTTACACAATGTACGATACTTGATGTACATCAAAAGGCATGCCTAAAAATAATATGCACCATACGGTGTGCCCCGATGATAAATATTATAAATAGTAATATCGTTGTAATACCTCGCGGTCACCGGTTAAGTCTATACGAGAAAACGTTCAGTGTGTGAACGACGGTACCCCGTAAAGATGTATGTAAAACTCATGAACGTCGCCGTTGATAAAACTAAAACGAGTAATAACAAACAATAAGTAAGTACTAATGAACGTACCTCTTCAAATTCAAAATCTTCATCTGCCTTCCACTTTTTTTTTGCGTCAACTGCGCAAGCGACGAGCAGCAGCAACACGGCTGTGCCGGTGGTCAGCCACCACTTGTTCATCGTTGTCGTCGGCGGTCAACGACAGCAATGGTACTATGCGATCGTCGGTTTTGAGGACGGGCGCGTGTGTTATTTACCGTGAATCACGGACGGAAAAACAAAATAAAATAAAAAAACGAATGACCGTGTAAGCAATCGGATAGGCACCGGCAGAAAAAACGGAACGCTTACTATTTTTTGATTTATTTACTCTTTCCCTCCTCACATTTACACGCGTTCGGCGGCGAAAACGACGGTCGAAGGACCCATAAAACCGATATCCAAATTGTTTGGAAAATTTTTTTAAAAAACGTGACTGTCCGAACTTTTACACTCGGCGCAAGGGCAAACTGGTGTGACACAATACTGTACGCGCGGCGCGGGGCGATCGACTGCAGCAGCGGCCAGCAACGGCGAACGCGCGAGGTCGAGGAAAATACGAAATAATATTGTCGTGCGCGGACGAACGCTACGATCGGCGGTCCACTGTCCCCCGGCCCCCCGCCTGCCATCCAGCCAGTCAACGTCCCTCGACGAGTGAACCGGGAGCTGCAGTGCGTGCACCGCGACCGTAACGAAATTACCGTAGGGTCGTCGTCATCGTAGTCTTGGCGTGGTTGCCCGCCGCTTGTTTATCGATTCTATAAAAATATATCGTGCGCTGTGATAAGGCACCAAGGCAGACTTGGTCCTCTGACAACAGACTCGGAGTGCAAACTTCAGACCTTCGGCTGCGGACATTAGACATCTACTATCTAACCATTTAGACATTAGGCATTAGCCAGTAAGTTGTAGGTACAACTACAGTTTGTATTTGATTTTTTTTTTTTTTTTTTATTGATTTTGATTTATGAGAAATAATAATAGTTAATAAATTATTAAATGTTACACCTACGGTTTTTGTCGACTAACACTGTTATTCGTTAACAGGTGTAAATTGTCATCGTCTATTGTTTTTGTTTAAAAAAAAAATTGTCACGCTAACTACAGACTGCAGACAGTAATAACTATCTAGTTACAGAAAAAAATATAGAAGTTAAATAAAAATGTAAAAAACGGTGAACTTGCTCTATTTTTAAGGATCTTTTATAATATATATATATATATATATGAATGTATTAATTTTACAATGAGGTGTGTTATTTTATTTTTATATTTGTCATAATTTTTATTTTATTGAGCCAGTTAAAATGTTTTTAAACTTTAAATATAAAATCTCTGAATCTAGTTGTTACCTGTTTGGGGAGGTTTAACAAAATTTAAAAATTCCAAATAGAAACTTTATTTAATAATTCAGAAAAACAAACAACAAATTAGTAAAAATTGAAATGTTTACACAAAACTAGTTTTTGACAAAATCGATTAGTTATTTCGTTGTAATTCAAAACAAATTACTGTAAATACTATACATTTTCACCAAATATTCATATTATAGCAATTTTTATACATGGTAGTTTGAGCTATTTATGGCATTTAAAATTAACTATTTTTTTTTTTTTTAAATATAGATAAAAAAAGATACGCTCGGTCAAAAGCTTAAAAATGCGTAATATAAAGTTCCTCGTAAGTTGTTACAGTGGCACGGAACCTATTCCTCGGGAGTGGCGGTGTGAATGGTAGGTGAGTGTGTTTGTGGTTGATCAAGATAGTCTGGTGATATTTCTCATTGTTTAATTATGAATAAGTAATGTATTATTGGAATCACTCATGATGATTTATGTAAAAAGGACATTCCAACATAGATAAATTTATCAAATGTTTTTTATCATATTGACATATTGTCCATTAGTCATATTATGCACCGTAGGTACAGTCATATAATTATTTTAAAAACACTCAACTACCAGTTTTAACATCCTATTTTTTCGAATACCACACATAATAATAGTCAGAAAAATGCGAATATACAACATACGTTTATAGGAGTGTATGGAGATTCTTTTGACAACAACAACCTCCTTAACAAGATGTTGCCTGGAAACAGTTACCGATTGATAAATCATATACCGTGAAGTATGATCAAATATTGTACGACAATCGACAACGACCAAAGATTTGAAAGATGGTAAGAACTACCAGGCGTGCACTGTTTCTGGTCAGGTGCAGCAAACATTGATTCCAGCCCATTTTTTTTTTCTTAACGGCCAACAAATAATTTTTTTTATCTTCCATATTATTATAAATATACGAGTATACAATATAACACTTCAAATTAATTATTTTTTGATTAGGACGTTTAGAAATCAATTTAACTAGAAACATATAATATTATAATCTTTACAATATGACATTATTTTATAAATCTTTAATGAATGTTAATAAAATACTGTGATAAATAGATAGACCTTTAAACACAGAATAGATTAACTTGGTAATTTAACACACTTTTTGTATACTTAATTAAATAATTTTATCTATTGAGGATTATACAACCCGCAAAGCATTAACTTGGACCTGTTCAGCCCTTTAAAATTTATCTGAGCCGTTCAGGGGCAGCAAGAACACACTTGCTTCCCCTTGAGCTCGCCTATGGGAAGTGCGATTGATTCAATATAGATTAATGAAGCCAGATTTTTCAGCAAGTGGAAATATAATCGAGAAAGATTATTTAATGGCGATAAACCACCTTTATCGGAATATAGTGAGGCTAAATTAAATAAAGTTCGAAACCTGCATGATTGAAAAGTGGATGGACCATGGATTTTGGTACTCATAAAAGTTTCTGATGTTAATACTTTTATGTACAAATAATAGAAAGGATTGGAACCACGTAATTCCAATAATTCAGTAAGAGTGTGAAGTTGCCTCCGTTATTCAGTTATTTATTCCAACGAGTGGACGGCGTATAAATGATTAAATAATGTCGGTTTTTAATCATCAGTAAAATTACGTGACTCCTTAGCAAATAACAAATGCTCACATTCAAAACAAAAAGATTGTGGCTAGACGCGAAAATGAAATTTTTGAAAACAATAAAAGCCACCAAGGCATAAACATCCACGATCGCTTCAATCCCACATTTCACATGGGATTGAAAAGAAAAGAAGTACCCGACTTATTTATTGTATTATTAAATGACATCCGAATAGTTTATCGTTTATCATATTAATTTCATCAAAATGTTCATTTCAAATAACGATTATAAATAAATAATTTTTAATTTTTTTAAATTTCTATAAGTAAAACTTTCAAAGAACCTATATGAAAATGTAATACTTCAAGCTTTTTTTATTAAGAACATACTAATATAAATATAGTTGATAAAAATATCAAGTCTGTGTTTATTTCTTTATAAATTATAATAAAAAAATTAAATTTACTTTTGGTAAATATTCCAGTTTTCCCACTGTTTTTGTTACTTTTTCCAAATTATTTAGGAAAGATTTCTACTTTTGATTGTCTAAACAAACTAAAGTGATAATTAGATCAAATTTTCTATCAAATACCACCCTTAATAATCGATATTGTAAATTAAATCATTTTTTTTACTCCAAAAAGTATCGTTATTATACACACAGAAAAAATCTTCATTATAAAATCAATACCTACATAATACCTACACAATACCTACACAAAGGTTCACTCAAAAATTAAAATGTTAAATGTCTAATACGTATTTACCGTAAATATCATGTTTAACATATTTAACGTATTTTAACAATGTTGTGCGTCTTTCTAGACTCTGGGTCTTTAAAATATAATATTACCCAACACCTACACAATTGTGGCACCAATTGTCAAAAAATAAATGGCAAAATATTGCTAATAAATTTAATTTCCGGTGAAACCGCTATCAAAATTTGTTAAGATTCAATAGTACAATTTACGATTAACTTACCTAGTGGTGTATTTAGAAGGGGGATTAAGGAAGTGTATATATCTCCCTTAATCTTTTTTTTTAACATTACATATATTATTATTATGTACATTATTTTTATTGTTGTGTTTTTCCATTCATCATTTTATCAATTATAGATCATAAAATATTTTAATTTCAGAGCAGATTGAATATATTTGCAATCCATCTATAACAAAATAAAATTGGATGTCGAAAAATAATTAACGAAATCGCTAAAGAAACCTATACGACTAAAGTTTGTTTTATGAATGATTCTTTATTTAATTCATATTACAATTGTACATTTGTGAAGATTAAGGGTTTATGTACAGATATATAAATTATTATATAATATGTATTTACTTATTAACATTGATTGTATTTACTGCCTATGTATAATATATTTCAAATGGATGAAGAAATATTTTTTAGTCATATCTCTCCCCTTAAATAAATCCTAAATACGCCACTTAACTTACCTATATAGTATATATTTGATACAAATGCATAATTATTATCTATTATTATTATTTATTATTATTAACCTTCGTGATCTGTAAAATATTTTTTTTTTTACTAATGCATATTTTCCTAGTCTTAAGAATTAAACATTATTTTATTCCATTATAATATTATGCAGTACTAGTGTCTATTATTTCCTAAGTATCCTTATATTAGGATTTTGGTGTTTAATAACGATATGGGTATAATATCATGTAATGGTGTAGGACGTATAGGTTCGTAGGTGACAGGTGTAAAGTGATTAGTGATAATGTAATATTAATGATTATTAGTGAGGTGTATTTGGCAATTGGCAATAACGTTACAAATGAGTTGTAGGCTGTCGGCTATTGTAGGTCTTCGTTGATTAGAAAAGAATGTGTTAAACAAGGTGCAAGAATCCAATTCAAGCCCTGGTAATCATTTGGCACGGGTCTTGCAGACGTCGTGTGAAATACTGAAATTATTAATAATAGTTATAGTGTGCCATTCTTAAAAGTTTTATAAAATCCACTGTATTTAATAACATGTAATAATTTAGAATAAAGCAATACATTATTATATTATATGAAATAAACATAACTATTAACTTATTTAAGTATATTCATACAGCCGCAAACATGCTGCAAACTCAATTCCTGCAAGAGTTTAGAGTATTATTATAGTGTAGATTTCCAGGTGGTCGAGATTAATTAATAATTGCACCTATTTTTATAGTCAACTCAATAATTCTCAAATCACCGAGTACTTAGCATAAAATAGAAATTGATGACCTCTGCAAATATTGTCTCAATAATTTAAGTTAAATCTTAAATACTTGAAAACATAGGTTAGGTTAGGTCGGAATAGTATAAAATAAAAAAAAATCAGTAGGTATTTATTCACAATAATAGTTAATTCCTACAAACATGATAATGTGGTACATTAAAATTAATAGGTAAAGTATAGGTACTTATAACAATTTATAAAATGAAGATTAGACAAAAATAAGATATTATACTGATTACCGAATCAATTTTAAAATTTAGATATTAAATTTTAAAAGTTTAAGTTTAGTAAGGTTAAAAAAACAGATTATATTATCCAAAATATTTATAACATAATATACGGGGTGATTCATTTAACATAGAACACTCATTAATCAAAAAGTATTGACTTTTAACAAATATTTTTTTACGTGGTTTCAAGTCGTTACAAATCAATATTTTTTAAAGAAATAATATTTTTTATCCTTACAATTTTTTATGTGTTTTACTTTTTTGAGTGACAACATATAGTTTTAATTTCATATTCCAAAGCAGAATATTTTTCTGATTATTTCGAAACATACAAATTAAATTTCTGATTAGTATTTTGTGAATTATAATTATTTAAATGATAGATGAGCGGAGTGGAGTGGTACGTAGTTGCCCTGCAAAATGTTAGACCATTACTCTGCTCGTAATAACATTAAATACTTCTAATTCTTAAACTACTCGTTCAAAATTAGATTTTTATATGTCAAAATACTAAAAATACTATGCTGCTTTGGAATTTAAAATCAAAACTGTATGTTATTTATTAAAAAAGTACATTATACCGATAATAAAAACAAAGTTTACTGACAAGTCAAATTATTTTTTATGAGCGTTTCAAGTTCAAAATTACGATAAAAGAATAACAATGTTATTTATTTTGTTATAATTCAAAAATATTATTCATGGGGACTTAAAACATTAACGTACTTATATTATTATAAATTTTACTATTCGATGACATTTTCAAAATATTTAAATTAATTTTAAGCTTTACCTATTCATATCATGAACCTTTTCACACACTGTTCTACGGTAAAGTGATATTGATTCAAAAGTTAATAACAATACAGTGGAACCTCGATAAGTCGAAATTCAAGGGAAATGCAATTTTTTCGACTTATCAAGGTTTTCGAGTTACCAAGGTTTTAGAAAAAAAATTCGACTTAAAGAGTTTTAAAAATGTATGTATGTATTAAAGTTTTTAATTATTATATACAATGTAAAAAAATGTGATTATACAGGTTATTTAAATAAAAAAAAAATTATCACGAAAAAAATATAATAAGACATGTGTCGCAACTTTATAATAGATAATTTGTTATTTTACTCTGACTTAAAATCTGAGATTGTCCATAATCAATTGTATTTCCTACTACATTTAAAGCAGAGTACACTTTATCGTCCACATTACTTAATTGTTCGGTGAATGTCCTTAGGCAATATGAGGGCTGCTGTTGATTGCTCCATTGAAACACGATGCACAGGCTCAGATGATGCTTCTTCGATGTCATCAACGTCTTCAGTGCCACGTACGGAGTCCGTCAGAATACCAGAAACGGCAACGGCATTGTCGATCTTAACAAAATCGTCACAAATGTTTCTTCCGCGATTCCATAACGACTTGCTATCATCGCCCATTCTCTGTCATCCGTATCAGTGTTTTCGTTTATATTGGGTTAGTCAATACATACGATAATAAACACAATAAACGCGATTAGATAAAATTATCGGAACGGACAAGCCGATTAGACAAATGTTTATAAAATTATCTGCCATTATCCGTCATATTCGGAGCACAGAATGTTCGAGTTATTTATAGTTTTTTTTTTCGAGTAATCGAGGTTTTCGCAAGGAGACGGAATTTTTTTCGACTTATCAAGGTTCCACTGTAATTTGATGTAGATATGATATAAATATATAATATTATAAAAATACAATAAATGCAATGTTTTCTGCAAAAATTAATTTAATCAACGTAATATTATATACACTTCATTTGAAGATATTAGATGCCTAGATTGTTGATAAATAAACCATTAGATTCTAAACCAAGAACATAATAATTAATAATATTATCATCCATTAAGTATACTTATAAACTTTTTAATCAAAAATCGGATATTGCAGCGCTATCTAGTAATAATAGTTTTAAAATATTTTTAGACGCCTACAATTACTGCTCTCAGTGGCATAATGGAGTGTTGCGACTTGCAAGTGTAGCATTTACAACACCAAAAATATTCAAATTTGAAAATTTAAATTATGCTGTTTATCATGTTATTAGAACTTTAGGTACCAGTACCTAATCTTTAGAATGTTTTAGAGTTTGGACTATGCTCTATGATAGTAGTAGTCACATCTGCTTAATATTATTTAATATTTATACTCAGATCAAAATAAGTTACCTTCAGCTTTAAGTCCAATAATATTTTATTAAAAACAAATTAACCCTTTAGTTAACTCTTTACACACACTTTTGCATTTGAGGATTGAGGCAATTGAAGGACTAAAGATAAGGATTGAATATAAGTTGTAATACAAAAAATGTAACCCAAATTGCACCACTGACTGCTCTCATAAGCTAAAATATCTTGTCACCATAGGTGCAAATAGCCTAATTTTTTTTGCGGGACTCGATCTCTCCTTATGACATGCTTAGTTACTAGCTTTTGAACTGGGGGTAACTTGGCCAATATTTGAGAGGACTGAGTCTCCTCCCCCCCATTTTGCGCTAATGCTTGTCACCGAGGAACATGTTTCTATATGTTGCATTTTCTTAAAATCATACCTTGTACCGTTGATTAACTATAAAGTATACATAATATATACTTAATCAATGCTTGTACATTATACTTTTTAAAATATGATATTATGTTCTTTCCTATGTATAATTATTTGAGAATTTCGATGAAATAAAAAAATAAAGTAAAATTAATTTTTTAATGACATTATAAGTATCTTACTTTTTATAACTACCTGTCTTTAATATTAGTACAAGTTATAGGAACTCGGTCCATAAGTAAGAATGGTAGTATTTGTTTATATTATAATATAATAACTATAGATATATAGTTAGTAGCGGACTGGCCTGGTGTGCCACTATTCTATAGCACAGTGGGCCAGTACTAGTTTATAAGTTTTGGGCCGCTAGCAAAGATATCTATCATATTTTTAAATAATTTGGTATTTATACTTTTTTTTGTATAATGTTATATAAAGCAGACGTTGCCCATTACAAACCACCATAGGCAGCACATACAGTACATAAATATTTATTATTATGAACATCAAAATAATTTAAAATGTTTTGTTTCTGGGCACGTCATCGTCTTTTCGGGAATTTTATGCCATGCATCTACTAATAAATCCAAAAATCAAAATTGAGCGTGTGAGGCCATCGCTATTGGCCAATAGCCCAGTCAAATTAAATGAAAAATAGGCTTCAGCTCGGAAAAGTTAGTACCAAGCTGAATTTTGGTGTACACCTTCATTACACGCCGTTATAAACAACGTGTGAAAAGTTCCCGTTCATAATAATATATATAGTTAAAAACTACCACATTTGCTAACAAACAGTACTCGTAATATTATATTATTAATAAGTTATTGCTTCCGGCAGTGCTGCAGTGGTATACACCGTTACCCTGTACGCATACGCTACACGACATTGTAACCCAGTCAAAATAGCTAGGAAAAATTAGCACAAAGCTGAATTTTGGTATACACCTTTATTACGCTGCAGTGGGGCCAAACTTTAATTTAATAATTAGGGCGACCACATACTTGCAGGGATACTCCCCAGAGTTATAAATATGAAAAGGTAGGTGCGACCTCACCCCCACACTCCTATCAATCACCATAAGTTGAATAGTCATAAATTTCTAGAATGTAAAAATATAATAAATAGTATAAGGTTCCTCATAAGTTGTGATCGTAGATATTTAATAATATTGAAGTTATGTAGGCAAGGTTTTTTATTTATAAGCATCTAATTTCCAATTTTTACAAAAATAATATTATTCACGAAAATTTACAAATGAATTTGTAGTCAAAAATTTGTAAAATTAATTGATTAGTTAAATTTATAAATTATAAAATAATCAAGTTTGGCAACAAACTGACAGGAATAATTTATTGACGTTCATTGTTTCCTCAAACTCCCACACGACATTTTTGTTATGAGTTTATGACTTCAGTATCGCCTAGCTGATTTTTTTGTCTATTACTCATTCTCATAACATTGAATTTTTGAATTTATTTGTATTTTTCTTATAAATCATAAACATGTGTTGTATACTCGTATTTTGCTGACTATTTTGTGTGGTATTTGAAAAAATAGGATGTTAAAACTGGTGGTTGAGTGTTTTTAAATGAACTATATAACCATACCTGTGATGCATATTATGATTCATGGACCATATGATAAAAAAAAACTATTTGATAACTTTATCTGTTTTTATTGAAATGTCAACACGAAATCATCATGAGTGAATCGAACAATGCATTTCTTACTTGTAATTAAACAATATGAAATATCACCTGTAGTCTATCCTCATCAACCACCAATAGACCCATCCACCCACTCACCTACTAATAGGAGGGCAACCTCCTCTTCGAGAAGTAGGTTAGACGTCTCTGCTACGCTTTTAGGTATAAACATATGAAAAGTTCCCATCGATATCATATACGCGTAAAAAGTTATTCGGGGTCAAAGGTTACGAATACTACTTTTTGTAAATATCTCGTTATTTATTTGTCGTATTATAAAAAGTTTCAAACAAAAATTATAGAAAAGATAATTATCTACAAAAAAAGTATTATAGTAGTATCATTTTATATTAATTTAGTAGTATATTTTTTGCGCTATAAAGATTACAGCGTGCAAATTTTTAAAGAAATATGATTTTTTTTTACTAATAGCAAATTACAATTTGTGTATAAATATCCCGGCTTATATTAAGCATACAAAAATAAATTTCAAACAACAATTGTAAAGGAGAAAATTATCAACAATGTTATATCACTTTTTTTATCATGTACCATTTTAACCATTTTAGCGATACACAAATTTACAATAGTATTTGTATTATTGTTATATAGTCATAATTTTGTGTGTTGAAAATTAAAATATGTATACCGTTACGATACTGCTGAAATAGTAACAAAATAATATATTATAAGTAATTTTAGTTAGCCAACATGGTCGATTTTAATTTTCTTATTAATTTAATATAATATATTAAATTTAAAAAAAAAATTTGGGCCACAAAATTTATATGTAGGTACATTGAACATACTGTACATATTATATTAAGGCCCATGAGTGCAATTAGAGTAAAAAAAAATGATGGTTGGCTTAGTCCCCTAATTACTCACACGTATAGGCCAATAAACTTGGAATATTGGGCTAGACCCTTCGTAGTCTGCTCCTGATTATAGAACCTATATAAATTAATTTTTATAATTTACAAATATAAGTTACTATTACTAAGGATTAAGCTTAAATGCCATACCTTTTACAGTATTTAAGGCATTTTTTTTTATGATTTATGACACATAAATAATGGATGTATTTTTTGTTTAGCAATATTTCTGGCTTACATAATGAGCTGAATCTTAGAACTTTTAATTTAGCTTTACTTCATTTTTATTTATTTCTCGATCTGATGACATTTTAGTTTAGGGCTTGATGATAATAATTATATTTTCTTTAATGTTAAAAAAATTTATTTGTAATTTATATTTGAGATATAACATCAAAATATATCAACATATTCTGGATAAATTACCATTTTTTTCATGAATGGCCAACAATGTTAACCCATTGAAACAATTCTAAAAAAAGACATTAAATTTGGAAAAATAATGTCACATTAGAAAATTTACTCTTTAGTTCTTTACTACATGACAATTTTTACTCAGAAGTCAATATAGACATTTTTAAAAATTATATTATTGTTCATTACTAGTTAGTAAGGGTAATTTTATTTTAAATAATTGGTATATACTGAATGATTATGTAAAACCATTGACCAGCCCATTCTAAACAAAATACATTAAGTCATGAGCCAACAGAGCATAATAATACAGCCCGTTTATGGAAAAATATATTTATACTTTATTTTTGTACTGTATCAGAGTAACCAAGTAACCGAAAAGCTCAAACTATCTCGAAATAGTGGAGAAGTGAAAAGGGCCGGTCTATTAGTAAAAGGTCTATGCATAAGACATAATATATAACATCTATGATAGTTTTAGGAAATTTACAATTCTTTCAGTTTTTTCTACCTTATTCTTAATTCAGTAATAACAATTGGTTGTCAAGGTAAAATATAACAATTTTTTCAAAAGGTTAACTATCAATCAAAATAAATATGGAAAAAGATAATGAAACAAACAAGTAGGTACTCAATATTCAAAGCTCTTGATTAGTAACTGTTTGAGCAAGATATATATATTTTTAATTATAACAACTCAATCTAAGATTTATAAAATTCACTTATTATTTATTTAATTATTTAATATTAAAAATAATTTAATATAACTATTTAGTTAGTGCCACTAAATATGCATTTAGAAAAGTTTACATTAGATGAAAATTGTATAGATAGCTCAGAAGTCAGTAATTCATGTAAGCTGACACCATCATGTTTGTAAATCCATTTTGTACCATTAAAATCATATCGTTTTGGACCACTTGTTGGCGAACTCAACCAAATTTGTTTATTTGGTGTCTGTCGATTAATAACATACGTGCCATAAGGTTCACCTAAATGAATTGTTAATACACCATCCTATAACATTTTATAAGAAAAGTTATATATATTTGTTTGAATAAATAATTGTAATCTATGTATATTATGTTTTATATTATACATACACTGAATAAAATGTCAGGATTTTCGAGATGTGGATTATCTTCAACAATTTGTTCAAAATATTCACATAATGACTCTAATGTTTCATTGCATACTTGTTCAAAATCTATTTCAGTCCTAAAGCAAAAACAAATTAGATATTAATATTCAATTAAATTTGCAACAAGTATTATAGCATATGATAATAGGTAGGTACTGATTATTAGACACGGAAAATTGTTTGGACATGTAAGACTTTTGTGTGT
This sequence comes from Pentalonia nigronervosa, assembly GCA_014851325.1. Lineage (NCBI taxonomy): Eukaryota > Metazoa > Arthropoda > Insecta > Hemiptera > Aphididae > Pentalonia > Pentalonia nigronervosa. The sequence continues at coordinate 58,392 of JACXSJ010000675.1, read as the reverse complement.
TGAGGTTGTCATATGGATTGAATTTAATTTGATGTTGCAGCGAGTAACTTTTAAACTGTGATTGATTGATAATAAGACGGCAATACACCCGTTTAAGTAATGTTTTGGTAAAAAATTCATTTTTTGACACTAATAACTGTAGTAGCTTTAAAGACATTATACCAAAATTTATGATCAACGGTGATTAAACACTACAGGACATAGATAATAAACATTGTGCATGAATGTATAATGTTATTGTTCTGTGATAAAGTAGTACTATATGTATAAAGTTAGCAGTTTAATAATACCACAGACTATTTTCATATTGTACGTGGTTATACTTATCACATAAACACGGTTGTAAATAGACCGTGGTCATATATTTCATGATTATATATTATCTTTAAATGTATTATTTAAACTCTATTAGATAAATAGATATTTGATAACATGAAATAAATTAAAATAAACATTTACATTATTTTTTTTTTTTTTATAAGATTTTAATCAGGTAAAAACGTTATTAATATAATCATAAATATTAAATTAAGTATTTATTACATAGGTACATAATATTGTGCTGATAATACCTGTAGGCCGTATTTATGTGTATAATATTATATTAATCAAGCAATAGTCAAAAAGCATATGATAATATTGGTAATATCTATTTAGTAATCAGTAATAATCATATTAATAATTGTATAATATAGTACCTTTCCATAACCATAAAAAATTAACTTGCCTAGTTTTATTTTTGTATTAGTCAACACTTCAAATCTTACACAACTCATTGTAGGTATTCAAATAAAAAAGTAAGTACTTTTATTATAGTTACTATAATACTGACTTGCTGGTCACTAAAATATTAAATATATTAGTTACTTTAAATCTATTTTTTTTAAATATTAAAGGTAAAAATAAAATTTAAGTTATATTTAGGAATAATTGAATTTTGTAAAATGTATGTTATTATTGAGTTTGTTATTTATTTTCCAATAAAATACCTTTTCCCTATAGATTTAGTTATTCCGTGTTAGAGAATAGTACCTAAAAATAATAAATATAAAATATTACCTATATAGTTAGGTATAGGAATGTGATGATAAATAAAGAATATCTTTAAATTCTGTTTAAAATATTTTGATTAGTAAATAAAATACCAAAATATTATTCAATGTATTCTTAGTAAATAATTAATATGTCATGTTTAAAAATTTGAAATGTTTGAAAAACTGCCAAAATAAAAATTTTAAATTATATTGTTTGATACTTAGCTAACAATTATTTGTTCCAAATGTTTATCTAGCATCTGTTTAATGCAACTACAATATAAGTTAAAAATTATATCCAATAATTTTATAGAATTATACTCTATCATTTCAAAACAATAAATACCTAACACATTAACACATTTATGTTCAATTATCATTTTAAATCACAATTTACGAAATTATTACCATTAAAATAAAATAAGATGAACAACCCGAACAAAAAAATGTAAGTATTTAATACCAATAACAAGTATTACAAGTAGCTAGTAGGTATTTAAAATAACAATTAAAGAAAGTTTAAAAAAGTATTCAAGACATTGACGCATTTCAAAACGGTGCGCGACGTATGGAGAGCTAAAATTAAACTATCACCAGTATCACTGCTAGGTTGGCTTGTTCCAAAATATAAAAAATATGATATTATTTTCTTTTTACGTATTATTATCGTTTTTTTTTATCCTTAATAATTAAAATAGTACCAATAATGGCTCAGTGGCGAAACTAGGGGTCCGAAACTCCACCTCTGCTTAAGCCGCATAAAATAATTTATTAAATATCAAGTATATTTATTTAATCTAGAGTATAATAAGTAAGGTCATATATAGATAAATTATCATAATTATTTTTGGTTAGTTTTTATCGATAGTTCGCGTTATGATAATACAATTATGAAAAATATTTGGAATACGTTTGTCACTTAAATAATATCTATAGGTACTACGAAAATGTGTATTTATTAGTGTATTTACATAAAGAATACATTTGAATATCTAATTAATCAAGCATTTAAATATTAACAAAATTAACATTTATTTTGGTTGTAATATTTTTTAAATGGTTAAAATAATCTGTAATATCTCATTGTTTCATATTCAATTAATGCTAAAGAATTGTACAACGTAATCTCGACCAGACACATAGATATATAAGATATAATATAATGTATTAAATGTATATATTATATAATGACCATAAACGCAACTAGACTTAAATTTTAGGGGGTACCAAAATTATGTATTTTTAACTTTTATGAATTATATAGGTACCTATTTTAATAACCCATGCTGATTTTGATTTTATGATATTTGCAACACGTCTTTCAATATTTAAAATGAACAAATCGGTAAACCGTTGGTTTCGCATACATTGTATTCATCCAATTTTTAATTTATTACATACTTAAAAAACTGCGTTCAGATTGCAGAACTTATAAGAATTGTAACTGCAACTTATTTAAGTTACGAAAAGCCTCATTCTGAATTTTTTCTTTTCATAAAAACATAAAATAAAAAAAGATACCTCTACTTTTTCATATTATTTTTGATGTTTTATAACAGACCAGGGAGTTCTCGATTCTTTTTGTCACCTTTATAATAGCTGCAGGTCAACAAATAAAAAAAAAAAAATTGATTTTTATAGAAAAATGAAAAATACTTATATATTATCGTAATTTGTAGTAAAATATTTAAAGTTAGGGCCAATATTTAACTAATAAATTATCATTATCCATTTATATTATCTTTACCTACAATAGCGTAATAGGTACCTACCATAAAACATCTTTAATAGGCACAATATATTTGAGGACTTGCCTACACCCATATGCATTTTTGTAACATTAAATTGATCATAGTCATGACTCGATGCAAAATTAAAATATGAATAACATACGAGATTCAATAATATAATGTCGATTCTATCTAATATTAAACCTAACAACACAAATTTGATTTTAGTGCTTTGACTGAACGCAAATTTACTATTCTATATTTATATAGATACATACTTAGTGCATGTTTATTAAAGACGGAGACAACACATGCGGGGATGTAGTTTGCACTTAATTATTTTGTAGTAAAAAAAAATATATATATATATATATTTTTTTTGTAAACATTTTGTTGTTCCTTATCCCTATTTGTACAAAATAATAAATTATTTTTCTCAAAATAATTAAACGCTTAGGTATGTCTCTAATAAATAACGAATTTAAATTTTAAACGCCTATCTATATTCATATTATTATAAAACTGTTTTACTTAAAAAATAAAAAATCGCTTTTAATTCGTTAAATTTTTAACTTAGACAAATATAATCATACATAATATTATGATGTACATGCAATGTGAATAACGAATACGACAAGTCGACATCATGTCTATATTATATAATAACAACGACCGTATTGCGTTGTTGTTGCAGATGATTTATTCGACCCGCCTCGGGTTATCGATACGGTTGTTGGCGTACAGACGAAATCTTTCGACCGCCTGCATGGACGACGTGCTGTTCGAAGTCAAAAACGACGTGGGCATCATTACGTTGAACAGGCCGAAAGCGCTGAACGCCCTCAACACGTCGATGGTCGTCAAGATCAAACCGAAACTGAAGGAGTACGAATCGCTGGTGCGGATGGTGATCGTCCAGGGAGCCGGCGGGAAGGCGTTTTGTGCCGGTGGCGACGTGAAGTCCATCACCGAAAACGGGCCGGGCGCCCTGTCACTCGAAATCGGCACAAAATTCTTCCAGAACGAATACTCGATGGACAGCATAATCGGCAAGTACAAAATCCCATACGTTTCGCTGATCGACGGCATCACGATGGGCGGCGGCGTTGGCATATCCGTGCACGGCAAGTACAGGGTGGCCACCGAGAGGACGCTGTTCGCCATGCCGGAGACCGCCATCGGGCTGTTCTGCGATGTGGGTGGCAGTTACATGCTGTCCAGAATCGATAAACACCTGGGCGTCATGCTGGGCTTGACCGGGTGCAGGCTGAAGGGCAGCGACGTGGTCAAGGCCGGCATCGCCACTCATTACGTGCACAGTTCGAAGGTCGACAGTCTCCGGGACAAGCTGATCGAGGACGTCCGGGACCCGGGCATCGTACTTGCGGAGAACACGGACAACCTGGACGGCGTGGAGTTTACCATGGCACCGTTTGTGGAGAAAATCGATTCGATATTTTCCCACGAGAAAGTCGAAGAGATAGTCGAAGCGCTGAGAGCAGACGGTTCGGAATGGGCGCAAGAGATACTTAAATCGCTCAGCGAAGTCAGCCCCACAGGACTGAAAATCACGCGAAAAGAGATTTTGAAAGGGAAAAACCTCAGTCTAGACGAATGTCTAATAATGGAACACCGACTGGCCTACAGATGCATTGAAGCCAAATATTCTATCGACTTTTTCGAAGGTGATTTTTATTTATTTTTTATAATTATTACCGTAATATTAATTTTTTTTTTTGTGCAGGAGTCCGAGCACTGTTAATTGACAAAGATAGGAATCCCAAATGGTCTCCAGCTTCATTGGAAGAAGTGAAAGATGAAATTATTGACAAATATTTTGAGCCGTTATCAAATGATAAAGAGCTGCAATTATCATAAATAGATATTAAACAGAAATATTTATTTATTTTAATTTGATCAATATGATTGTTATTTTTTTATATATTTTTAAACTTGTTTTAAATATATATGTACAAAATAAAATATAATTTAATATAATGTTGATTTTTTTTTCATTATTTATCTCTGTAAACCTAAAATAACTTGTTAAACAAAAAATAAAATAAAGTAAAATTATGAAGAATATAGAACTATCAAATATTCAAATGTATTGCTTCTTAAATTTGATTTACCTATATCTTTATTACAACAAAAATCATTTGAATTTTAAATTATACATTAATATTTAATAGGTACATATTAAGCATTATATCCTTATAAGTTATAATAAATACAAAATAATTACCTTATATTGCGAATTGTAACACACACTGAATTTTTAAACGAAACATACCCTTCCCTTATATCCCTAGTGTGATGTATTGGATACAACCCCGTACAGTACAGCTTGTTTGACTGCTGGAAGGTTAGGTTAGGTATTTATGTATCGTCTATTAGTATAAGTCATAAGGACTAATGGTTTGTACACAAAATTACATTTTTAGATTTTGGGCAAAACGATGAATGTATTGATTTTACAATGTTTTTTTTTTGTGTGTCTAAACACGATAAGTATCTAGTTGAAATTTGCTTTAATTTTCAACTTCAATAACTTTTCTAGTGCAAAAATGAATTAAATTGATGCATCAAATTCAAAATTGAAAATTCTCAATAGTTTTCAAAAGTGTCGAGAAGAAAAAAATAAATTAAGGAAAAACAGGAATTTTTACACAAAACCAGTTTTTGTCAAAATCAATTTTTTTTGTGATAAAAAAAAATTACAATATACATCATAAAATATTGACTCTTTTCCAAGTTATTTATAGGCATAAAAAAATACTAGGTCAAGAAACTTCATAATTTAATATAAGACTTCTCATGAGATGAAATTAAAAAAAAAGTTCAGCATAAATACACAATAATTTTATAAGAGCATCTAAAGTTAGAATTTTGACTAGATTCAAAAAATCTCGAAAATTGCAAATTATTTTGTAGCTAAAAATGTATTATTTTTTTTAATTTTTATAGTAAAAATTAAAAATTTATAAGGTTTCTTATAAACTGTTAATATTATAACTAAAAAAAAAAATCAAAAAATATACAATCAGATTTTTTAAATAGATATTTTAAGTTCAAATTTGGACAAAATTAAATATTTAAATAAAAAATAACAATTTTTGTTATTTTGTTACAATTTAAAAATATTATTCATGAGTACACACGAAACTTTAAAGTATATTATTTTATTCACTAACCTACTGTATTAGTATTCCTAATTTATAATAGTAAAATAAATTACTTTAATATCATAAAATATAAAATATATTAAGTAATATAGGCGCCAGACTATCTTCACTCTAAATTGTTTTTCATATAAAATGATTTTATATCACTGAATTCAAAAATAGCACTTCCATTAATCTAGACACCTACTGTATAGAAGATAAATACCCATTTGTCCAGCTTTTTATTTGTGTACACATAAAAACAAAGGTATAAAACAACTTTATAATTAAAAGAATATAATTAATAACCAAAAAATTACAAAAACTATGGTTGGCTAAATTTTTATAAATGTTTAATACTTTACTAAGTGTATAAATGTGTCAATTATTGTTGATATTGTAATGAATAAATACAAACATGTAATAATATACTTATCCTAATTAATTACACTTACTAATGCGAAAGTGAATCTAATTTTACTTTAATTGTTTCTAATGTATCATAGAGTTTCTTTAACTCTTTTTCATCTAAATCCAAAATAACTTCTTTAATTTTAGGTTCATTATGATATTGGTTGTCTTCAACTTTTAACTCTATTAAACACCTAGGTTCTGGATCAGATAATTCAATTCCAACATTTGATGAAATATTCAAAGCCCAATTTACATCCTTTAACTTAAAAAAACAAATTATTTGAATTTATAATGTATTGATGAAATATAATAAAATTGTAATTACCCTGTATGAATGAGTAAAGTCTTTTTGAAGCCTAGACACAACTTGTTCAGCATTTCTAGACCAAGATTCACAAAATAATTCAACCTTTTTTCCATTTAATGAAAATAGTTTAGACAAGACATTTTTTAGTACCAATGGTTTTGTCACATCACTTATAACCTAAATACATAAATAGTTGAAAATAGAGTTTAGGACATTTTAATTTTCTAACAATATTATACAAATATAATATTAACTTCTTTGATTAATTGGCTTAAACAATTCAGTATACACTGACATTGATTATTGTTCAACTTCAACAATTTCTCCATGGATGCTAGTTCTTGTTCTGAAAACGAAGTAAATTGATTGGGTTCAAAATCTTGTATCATCCTGTCGACCAAACGAACAAACTTTTTGTTATCGACATTGTTCAATAGCTTTAATCCCGAAACAAAACTAAATATAAAACAAATTTATTTTTTATTATACTGAAATTAATATACTCGAGTAATAAATAAATCATTATAAGATAAAAGGTGTACACTTACAACGGGTCTTTGACCAAATTTTCAAATGACATGATTTATGATTCAATATTTTAAAATGTTTATTGATTACTATTTACTGGAAATGGAAAAATAGAAAATAGTAATTATAAGCCGACACGGTAAATAAATTATAACTATGGTACCTACGACTTACTAGTAAATACCTAATAGTTATGGCCTTTTTCGCCAGTAAGTAGTAACTATACCATGAAATACTTTAAGTGACTACAGTATTTGATACAACGATTTAATTGAGGGACTTAACGACGGCTGAGTAACAGACAGCAGTGAATTATGTAATAATTCAACAATTATAAATTATTCAAGAAATCCGTACCGAATATTTGATAAACAATATTTCTAATTTCCATGTACCAAAGTACCGTCACCACTTGTAGTTATCGTTCACCGATATGTGATAATAATTGTACATGGAATGGATAATCCAGAAGAAAATCATCACGTTTGTCAAACAATCAGCTGATTGTTTTGTGAGACCTTGGCCCGTTGGCTACACCCATTTATTTCCCCAATCACCATTTATGTGTAAAGTGTACACCTTACAGATAAGTTAAGAATTAAAGCATTAGGCGGTCGTATCATCAGCTCATCATTGTTGACTGCTGATCGTTCCCTTATTTTAAATTACGAAAAATTGTTTTCGAAAACAAATTATTTTTAGTCAGTCATTGTAATGGCCAGCCAAACTCAAGGAATTCAACAATTGTTGGCTGCCGAAAAAAGGGCTGCGGAAAAAGTAGCCGAAGCCAAAAAACGTAAGTACCTAGTTTACAATTTAAGGTGTGGCTGATAGCATCTGATATAAGATATAAAACATTAGTCTCCAATTAGTTAAAAAAAAAACCCATTAATTACCTTGTACGTCCAAAATTTAAATATAATTTTCTGTTATTCATTTTTATGACTCAATTTTTTCAATAGGTAGGTATGTATTTTGATGAACGCTTCAGTGGGCTTACCAAAAGCCACACCTTGTTCTTTTCAAAAATGTTTCTGTTTTATATACAATTAATTATCTCAAATACAATAACTTTTATTTTATTTTTATCTATTTCATTTTAAGCTATTAAAAAAAATAGCTATTGAATGAAATAAAATTATAGCCTATAACTAACGTTACTAGTTATTACATTAGTTTTAGTAGGCGTGGTTTTTACTAGGGAGCTATAAGTAATAATGATTAATCAATTTTAATTATATGTATGTATTTGAGATTCTGATGCCATGTTACAGAAACAATCACTAAATATTTTAATCAAAAGTGAACTAATGATCCCCAAAATTTGATTTAGTGGCCCATTTAATTAATCAATATTTTATGTGACCAGGCATAAGTGTAACAAAACTGCATTAAATTAATATGTTTTCTTTTCTTTTAGGTTCAAAGTTGTATGTAGTACCACTAAATTTGATATTTTAACACTGATGCATTTGTAAAATAGTTTTTAGAATTCAATGTTTTATGATTACTTTAAAATATAAACACATCCACTTCACTGTAGCAGTATTCCATCCAATTTTGATGTTGACATTTAATTTTATACTTATTTCTAGGCAAAGCAAGACGTTTAAAGCAAGCCAAAGAAGAGGCTCAAGATGAAATTGAAAAATATAGACAAGAAAGGGAAAAACAGTTCAAGGAATTTGAAATTAAAGTAAATATTTAATTGTATAATATAATAGATATGGTTTCAACAATGTTTTTTTTATTTACAATTGTAGCACATGGGTTCCCGCGAAGATGTTGCCGCAAGAATAGACGCTGACACTAAAATAAAGATTGAAGAGATGAATAAGGCCGTAATTGTTAACAAGCAGGCAGTCATTAATCAAATTCTTGAACTGGTTTATGACATCAAACCAGAGCTGCACAAAAATTTCAAAGCTACAGCCAACAAAGAATGATATGTGTGTCATAGTATTTTTCTTTTTTTCAATTCCATATAAGAAATATAAAGGTGTACAAATTTAATTTTGGTTTTAGTTTTCGTTTCGCTGAAACATTCCATATGTCGTTCAATTTTATAGTGTATTATTATCATGATTATTTATTTGTTTAGGATTTCAATATTAAAGTGTTAAGAACATTATTTGTTTTGTTTTCGGAAGTCTAAAAAAAATATATATATATATAATCAATACTTTTATTGTTCCATGTTAAATAAAAGTGCCGTGTTATTTTTTCTGATACAAAAACAATTTTGATTAAACACATAAACAGTAGACATGTAAATCATTAGCTTGTGATATAACATTGGTTCATTTATAGAAAACAAAAGAATGATCAAAAGCTAGAAAAATAACAACTTTTATTATTGCTTGAATTTGACATTGACATACTATTATCAACTTCAAAGTAACCATTTAATGAATTACCTCCTTAGTTCAATTTTAATAATGTAGATGTTTTTACTTTAGATAGTTTGTTAAATATCCAAAATATACTTATGTAGTTAAGAAAGCTAACTTTCTATATTTAAACCATTTTCAGTAACAATAATTTTAATAAATACTAATTATACCATTTTATATTTAAATGTTAGCACAACATAGTACTTGTACCAAATTTACTTTGATAAACCACTAACAATTTTAAAAAGAATTGTTTATAATTCAGTATTTTAATTTGAGCACAATTGAGTATTTCTAATAACAATTTGATACTAAATTAAAATCTTATCTTTAAATCCCTAGAACAATTAATTCCAAATAATTTAACTACCTATTGTATGATTAAAGATTCACATTTCATAAATATTATTCATTTAATTTAAATTGATAAAAATTACATCAAGTCTTAAATGAATCGATATGGTTTTTACTAGGTAAAGGTACCTAACTACTTATATTTCAATAGTTTCTTGAATAAAACTATAGGAAAGTCATGCTTTTTTGGTCTCAATAAAGTATATGGTTCATTAATTTTGTATTACATCTTTATTAAACAAATATTAATCTAAAATGTTGACCAATATTATTAATTGATTGATGAATAAGTAATTATTTATCTTTCCTAATTATAATGGCAGTTTAGTTGTTTAGAATAATAGAATTTTAGATATTATTTAATAATTTACAATAATTTGTATATGATTTAACAAAAATAATATTTTAAGTAGTGTTTAGTCTAATTTAGTACCAACATTTATTTAGTTGACCATAATATAAATAATCAGAATTATTTCATAAAATGTAAATTCACAATATATTTCTTATAGGACGAAGTTAAATTATTTTATAATATAATAATGTTTGAGTGGGGGTTGTTATTTCAATGAAAATACTAAGGGAGCTGAAGCCCCTTATTTTTCAGTCAGGTAGTATTATGATCATGAATCATACAATAAACTTTGTCCCCTCCCCCAATCATGCAATGCACACATATTTTATAATGGTGTTGTACTGTAACATATTAATTTATTAAAATAAAATCAGTGTTATGAGGGTGAGAATTTTAAAACTGGTATTTGTCTTTTGTGCTAAGCACACTCAATTATTCAATCCTTTCCAGATTGCACCTATATATAATATAATGTGAAGTAGAATAGTACTTAGGTAAAAAGGTTTTCAGTTTCCATAATAACACATATGTTTATTACTTGCAATATGTGGACATATGGTAACTTTCAATAATCACTGATCAGTATTGTACAAATAATACAGAATACTTTAGTTAATAGATACTAAGTTATTATTTATCATATAAATGTACTTTCAAAGTTAAATTTATTTACATATTAAACATCGACTTTTTTTTATTGAATTTGTGCCGGGCCTAACAGAGAAGACAAAACTAAAAAAAATTCTCTGTTATTTTTGACAATATCGAAACATTTTTAAAACAAATGTGTTTTTCCAACAAATTGCTGGAGTTCTTAAGAACAATGTTGTGTTTTGGACGTTATCGTTAAACATCAAAAGGTTTCGGTTTTGTTGATTTGATGAACGATGTCGAATGTGTATGCCCATGTTTTAAAAATATTCATCAAAATTCACTTATGAATTAAATTTGTGTGACTGTACTGTGTAGTGTGTTGTATAGTTAATAATTATTCCATTGATTATAAACACTAGTATCTATTGTAACGTGGTCGGGGAAGACCAGTTAAATATAGAATATTCAGGGAAGAAGTTAGTTTCTTTTGAATATATTTTAACCCTAGCTCGGGAGCATGGATGGCATTTGGTAATTTAATATTACAAGTAAATACAGACTGATCCAAATAATTATTATTACATAAAACTTTATTAATACTTACGAACCAGATTACCAAAATGTGGGTCTGTCTCGGAGTTCAAGTGTGTATAATGGTATCGCGGAGAACTACTGTTCTCTTACATATTGATATTTGACCGTAGCCTTACAAAAGTAAATGTGGATCAAAACAGGAGGGACTTAATATCTCAGCGTATATAGTCAGCGTATTGTACATGTGATGTTTATAAGCAATATAATATTAATATAAATGTGTATATAATATGTACACATTGTACACATTATGTTTATAAAGTATAAGTTAATGATGTAACAATCATTACACTATTTACACTATAATCAATAATTATACTTAATATGCAGTTTACCGATTACTGTACCACACAGCCAAAGATTCATTAAAATTTCCTAGGGACCAACATTTTTAACATCAATGTCAGCAGGAGGGAGGCTAAAACCTCTAAACACCCCTTCCCAATTTTCACCAATTCCATTCTACCCATTTGGTTGTTGCCATAGCTTGTTCAATGCCAAAACATTTATAATGTATTACAAAATGATTTTAAAAAAAATAGACGGCAGAAAACACATGCAAGCTTAAGACTATTGACTATACTCGTATACTCGATCAACAAAATACCGATACTAAAAAGGTCAATAATTTTTATACGAATTGCCACCAGACGTACTCCAAATTATATCGTAAACGAAAATAGTTTATATAGTACTATAGTTGCCTTCAAATGGACAGGTAAAAATGTAAAAGTGGTTACTAAATGATTCAAAAATGTAATAAATATATATATATAAATAATAGAAATATTAAAATAATAATTATAGGTATTATTATTTTTAATGGTTGTGTACGATTTGTACAAATGTATATAATATATGCCTAATTATGCCTACACCTAAAGACTAATATTTTTTGATTGTACACATAACTCTAAATATCTAAAAAAATTATTAAAAAATTAAGTAAATACAATATTATCAATCATTTTAATATGAATAATTCTTCTTGTATGTTTGTTCCATTGGAACATATGTCTTGCAGTACAATATTCAATGCCCTGTTTAGCCACTCGGTTCGAGGTTTAATTTCTCGGGTGGGAGATAACCATGGTTGTGTTATCAGTTATTTCTGAATGATTCCATACCACAAGACCTACATTGTTTTTAGCCGCGCTTTTTAGCTAAATATTTTAGTTACTATTTTTGCTCTACGAACTGCCCAACAATAATTAATTGTAATATACACTGTCCCACATTTATGTATTAATATTAGGTATACTTACCAAGATATATTAACTATTAAGGTATAACTTAATTCATATGCACTCTTTAGTTCTTTGACATTCTTTGACGTACATACATTGCCGCGAGGACAGGATAACGGTTTGAAACTAATAATTTTCGTTTGTTATTTATTAAGAAACATGTCTAAGCACCTTGTCGACATGGCGTCCAAGCAAAAAGACGTCATGTTTAACATGTTGTCATTAAAGCACAAGTTATTGATTCCAGAAGAAGAATGTGAAAAATGGTATGTTATTTTGTTTGTAGTCATTATTTGCTTCATATCTATTTTTTGAATTTGAATTATTAATCAATTGTTTATTCGTTTTAGTAAACAGCATACTAAAGATTGGTTGATTATTAATGTCTGTCATCACATACTCTGTATAAATTGTGCAAAAATTGATGGCGGTTCGACCTGCTGTCAGTTATGTAATATTATGTTCGATCCAAATACACAAGTCAGTACAGTTACTGAAATGAAAATAGCATTTTCTCAAATTGAAGATCTAGTGTGGAAAGTTATTGCATTGGAGTAAGTTGATTTTTAAATTTGTTTAATTAATTATTTTAAACTAACTATTTCATTTATCAGGAGTGGAACATTGGACGAATTATATCCTGATGAAGAATTTAACAAGTAATTATTGATAATAATGTATTTAAAATTAAAAATGTTCAAAAATCTTATTAATGGGTAAGGCACATTTAAGATTTGATATCACATACCTAAAAATAACTTTTGAGTATATTGTATTATATGTCATAGTAAAAGTATGAACACTGGTAAAACCTAGTTTTAATGAATAGTGTCCAAATTTCAAAATTATACTGATCGATAAATGATAGGTATTAGTAAATTCTGGAATATATAAAATAGTTCAGTTTAACTCCAAATGATTATTGTAGTTTGGGCTTTTACAAACAAGAAATGGTTAATCTTAAGAAAAAAAATTTAATATGGTAAAAGTCTAAGATATAATAATAATATGATTACTTTTCAATTAAATTTTATTTGTAACTACTTAATACGACCAGTAAAAATAATAACTTTATTATTATATACCAAAAAACAATCTTCAAATCAAATATAATATAAATAGAATTAGTAAATTCTTCTATAATTTTTTTATACCCATATTTAAAAATGTTTATGTATTTAACACATGACAACTAACTATAAGAATTTTTAAATTATTAAAATGATTATTAATAACATTTGAACATAAATGATTTTAAAGGTCAGCAAGTGGATAGCGCTCTGCTGTTTAGTGGGTGCCTAATAGGGTAATTGTAATGGATTTGTTAAATTTGAATTCAATAATATAAAATCATTATATACGAAAAACTATTCTGAGTGAAGACGGTCTGTCGGCCTACATAACTAAGATATTATTGTTATTAAAATAATTGATTTTATTATTAATAATGCAATTGGCTGAATTAATTTTTGCAGAAAACATTGCATTTGAAAAATTATTTGAGTGTATAAAATGTAATAGTATATATTAAAAGTTTCAAGCATCCACGAAAAATATTTTTAAATTACAACAAAATAAATTGTTATTAAAATATTTAATTTTGTCCAAATTAGAATTTAAAATATCTATAATTGGTATAGTAGATGTATTATTGGTAGTTTAAAGTTTTTGGGGTTTTTACACTTTTACCATACAATATACATTATACGTAACTAAAAAAACAAACTACAAATAAAACAATTATAAAATTGAATTTTAACCAAATTACATTTAAATAAATAGTTTTGCTTTGAAGATTTTTTTACTTCCAATATTTTTTAACATTCTAAATCAGTTTTTTTGAAAACATTGTTTTAATTAATAAATTTATCTTTAGAGACTAATAAAGTAGATCTAAACTAAAATTTCTAATTTTTTCATAGTTAATGAAAATAATTTTAATGCTTGAACTTCCTGCATTTGCATATTAGGAAGCTATATATTCAAAATTTATTATATATATTCAAAATACAAATTTATATGTAATATATTTTTGCATATTTTATTAAATTTATATTATTTTGAATATTTAAAGATTTTAAGCATATAGATGCAAAATATTATGTTCATTAATCAACAACAAACAAATTTTCAATAATTAAAAATTGTACTTTCAATAATTTGAAAATAAAGTCGCCCACACCTTTTCCTTATATATTTTTGAATTATACACAGAGTATTAATTGTAAATTTGTTTTGCCTGGTGTTATTTAAAATTTTTCAACAGTAAAAGATTTTTTTTATTAAAAGCTGTCATTGTTGCTTTTGGCGTTATACGCTGCTATATCGTATTTTACTAAGAAATAAGAATTGGTTATAACTTATTATCATAATAATCAGCTAGATTTTACTTAATATTAAAAATGAAGTCCCCCTTTTGATAAAATTAAAGAAAATACAAAATAATTATAATTAAAAAATAAAATTTTTTTTGATTAATTATGTTTATTTTATATAAATACACATTTTATATTTTAAATCTTCAAAGCTTTTATTTGACTAATGTGTTAAATTTATTGATTATTACAGCAAAATAAAACCAGATATGATTCATATAAACTCAATTAAATCTTCAGTACAAAACCATTTGTCTAATCAAAATACCGAATCTAACGGGGAATCTAATTTAAATTTATCTCAATCATCAGTAGATCTATTTGAAGAAACTGAGGATACTGAGCTTCCGGAACAAGAGAATTATAGTCATCAGTCTAATGGATCTCTATCTATTTGTGTTAATTCCAACAAAAATGATGAACTGGTAAAATAGAATTTTCTATTCAACCCATGTTGATTATTTATTATTTATTATATGATACGTACCGTTTTAGACTTTTTTTTTTGGTAATATGTCTAAACAGATCTGCAAAATAGTATCTGACTGATAATTTTTATTTTTAGTATATCATTTATTTATATTTTTAGGAACATAGTAAGATAATCTGTCATTACTCACAGTTTGATATTATTTAGTCCAACCCATGTTTAACTCAATAACACTGTTATTATTTGTATTCATTATACTTTGGTAATATCTACTCTGTATTAAGTATTACAAATTATATAATATTTAATTGTAAAATTTAATCACTTTTATTATTTTATAAATCCATTCAGCTAATAATAAAGCATTAATTATATTTTGTTGTTTAAAATGTATAGTAATTCAATTGGTAGGCTCTTAAGTTAAACTAACTCACTTTTTCAGTAGGTATTGAAAACATAAATTATAGTTTTGATATTTATCAATTTATGTATGTATATACTTTTACAACAATAATATTTATAGAAGTTAAAACTCATAACATATTTTATTATTAACTTCCATTATATAGTATGTACAAAATGTATATTTATATTATATATAAATAATATATTTTTTTAAAATTACAATAGTTTTTGATACAACTGAGATCATAACCAATAACTTATTATTTTTTTTGTCAGATATTGATTTAAATAAGGTTAAACTGACAATGGAAGATACTATATTAAGTTAAATTATTAACCAAATATGGTTTTTTGTGAAATTGTAATTGAGTAATAATTATTAATAAAAGAAGATCTTATATTTATTAATAATAAAGGATGCTTACAATTTATAATCATATTTTTTTGCACAATAAATAAATTTAATAAACATTTATTCAAGTTGCACAATAAGGGTGTTTTACCAGTGTGGCAACTCCCAAAAGAAGCTCCAAATAAAAAAAAAGATGGACAAGGGGTTGCTGTTATGCTGCACATTAAGTGTCATGTGGGTCACTGTAATGAGACAATGTAAAAGTAATTAATTTTACTATTAGTTTGTGTGTGTGTATGTGTGTGTGTGTATATTATATAATATACTTAACAATATAACTTATACAAAATAATTTGTAGAATTTTGTCAAAATATGAACTTATAAAAAAATATATCACATATTATATGATAATAGCATTGAGTAGAATTATGCTTTTAGTTATTCAATTATACTTTAATAGTTGAAAATTAAAATATGCTTGTTTTATTCATATATGACAGATGTAGAATATGGATACTAGATACAGTGAAACCTGTATATAACGGACAGTCACGGGACCAAAATAATTGTCCGTTATAGACATGTGTCCGTTGTAGACAGGTTTCAATGTTTTAAAAATTACAATTTTCACGTACATTTGTATTGTTTTATATTTTATAATATGTATTAGGTATAATCTTTATTAATATGTATTATACACATACATTATAAATTTAATTTTAATTATTTATTATATGTACAATTATGTATGTATGTATTTGTATAAATTTATTAATTATTTCTTAAAAAATGATTCTATTGATGTTTGTTTTTTGAACTTCGATTTGGTCATTTCCAACTCGTGATGGATAATTAATTCACTCACATATGAAAATCCCTTTTCATCGCCTTTATTTAAATAAAATTCTTTTAGACGAATAAGTTGTTCAAGAGCTTCTGAATAATTTGCAAACGTCTTAATTTCAGAATTTTCTAGTTGGTCATCAGCTTGTTGCTCATCATCGGATTCCGCAGGATTTAATTCAGTTCGAATGTCCTTTAAAATTATAGCTATATCATCTGAGCTACATTCTGTAGACAAATTACTGTCTATTGTGGCAAAATCATCGTTTCTAGGCAACGGAAGAAACTCCATTAATTCAATCAACTCATTCCCATTCACTTCATTTTCGATTTCTGGAGGTTCACTGGACGGAAAATCTGCTTTTTTGAAACAATTTGTGATTGTTAATGAAGAAATTTGTGTCCACTCTTTTTTCACCTATGTAATCGCTTTTAAAACATCAATTTGCTTTGCCAGGTCGTGTGCATTTTGAGCGTCCTCCAGATTCGCAATAATGTGTTGTAGTGCGAACTTGCGGTAAAAAACTTTGAAATTTTTTATTATTCCTTGGTCTAAAGGTTGAGAAGTTGATGTTATATTTGGAGGAAAAAAAATAAGTGTTACGTTGTCCAAAGACAGATGTGCATGTGATGTCGCATAGTCAAGAAACAATAAAATTTTTCTGTTTTGAGTTTTCATTTGCTTATCGAGTCGTTGAAGCCAGTCTGTCATTATATGAGTAGTCATCCATGCTTTACTATTCGCCTTCCATTCTACTGCCAGTTTACTAACATCAATTCCTTTAAAACACCTTGGTTTGACAGATTTTTCAATGACGAGTGGTTTAAGTTTTTCTCCGGACATACTGATACATAGAAGAACAGTTAAACGTTCCTTAGCTATTTTTCCACCAGAACATGATTCCCCTTTGTAAGAAAACGTTTTGTCTGGTAATGCTCGGTAAAACAGACCAGTTTCGTACGTTTGCGTTATCGTAATCGGCGATAATGTAATTGGTAATTGGGTAATTTTTGTCAGTTATGAAATTGTTGGATTAAATATTAGTGTCCTTGTCCGTAATAGAAGGAAAAAAATACATTAGAATGCCTATCTTTTTACCGGGACCTGGTCATTTTGAGCGTTAAGAGAGAGGTGTCCGTTAAGTCAGGTTTCACTGTAATAGCATTGATTATAAATACTAGAAAATAATAATATTAATAACCATTTTTATTTGTAACTTATATTTGTACTCCGATTACTCTAGTATATTATTTAATATTTTACTCTGTTTTCTGTGAAGTATGTACTGTCGTGCTTGTGGTCCTCTTTCTCCATTCCTTTGGTGGTAATCTTTTTATATATAAAAGAACAAGCGTTTTTTATGTTTAAAATTTCTAATAACACTACTGAACTTTTTTCCAATTTTTTTTTCACAGAGTTGTTCAAAATAATTTCTTAAGTGTCACCACGTAGCCCGATTTTTCATTTTTTGGTCTGATGGGGAAGGGGTATTGTATTTTTTTTTTTTTATTATAACTTTTTGTATACAATTATAGCTCAACAATTATAGATAATAACAAAGTAGATAAAACAACTAAATATTAACAATAAAGATAAATAACAAATATAAAATTAACAATGTACGAAACCTATTACATAATACAATAAAGTTACGAAGAGAAGATAAAGAACAAAAATTAAATACTAAAACCAGCCTCCAGAATAAAAGCCAAGATTTGAGTAATGACTATTTAGGGTAATGTATTTAAAGGTTACGTTCTTATTAGCATATCATTTTAATAATTTAAAGATTTTTTTTCACAAAGTTGTAACAAAATACTCTACAGAGTTATTAATAATATGTATATAGAATTATTAGAATCATTGGTAAATATCATAAATTAAGTTGATTTTTAAAAATTATTATATATTACATGGTTAGGTTTAAAATAGTTTAACTATAATTTATAATAAAAAATTAAAAAAAACCAATGTTTATACAAGTCGATTAAATACACAAGCAAAGCCACGAAGGGCAGCCCTGTCTTCCGTAGTTTTGTAGATTTGTGGTGGTATGTGATTCTTAAGGCGCCTCCGTTCATAGCATACCGTGAATTTGAAACGTGATAATGTATAGTGAACACACGGTCCTAGTCGGATTGAACTCTACACGGTATAAGTTATACTGGTAAGGTATTATCATGGTTACCATTGGTTAACATTTATTTAACCATACGGTTCAACCAATCAAAGTTCTAGAATATTTTATATAGAAACACGGAGTTTTTATTTTAGGCGTAGGAACTTCGTGATTAGCTGCTAACTGATCGAATCCGTGCTATTTATTTAAAATTCTATCCTGGCTTGAGAATTGATATAAGTAACCACTTGTTTTGATTTTAGTGTTTGGTAAACACGTTTATAATAACTAATAATAGTGTAATAGTGTATCATAATATTTTATGTATGCATATTTTTGTTTGTATACTTTCGCTAGCGTTTTCGCACAATTATTAAATAGCTTTAAATGATTTGGTAAACCTATGAACAACTCGGTACAATATACTTTATTTACCATTACCTACATTTAAATTTAGTTTTCTCGTGGTTTCGTATTACTGTAGTGGAGTTTGATGTTGTTTTTTCTCTATGAAAACCTGGACGTAGTTGCAAAGTGTGTATCATTAACTATTCTATATTAGGTTTGCAACATTTTAACAAGCACATTATTATCGTATTTGTATAATATGATATATGGTGATTGTATTTATAAATTTTCGATTTAACTGTTTAATCATTGGGTTATCCATATTTTACGCAGGCTGCGAGCGTTCCCGATATCATAGATGAATGGGACACTGACTCTGACTCTGAGACTAAATTGTGTGATTTGCAGATTAAGACCACTGATATTAGTGTAGCCGTAGACTTTCAACGCAAAGGTCAAAGCATGAGCAGTGAAGAAGACAATGGTTATGAACAGAGCGCCACTGATACTGGTAGCAGTGGCAGTGAATTTGAGGGTGATGTTGTCCAGGGAACACCAGACAGATGCCATGTCTCGTAAGTCATAAATATTTATTCGTAAGATATTACAGTATATTTCCACAGTTGTAATATATTAATGCTCCGATAATATGTAGAATTTGTAAGGTTACCCTTACTGTTTTGAAGTGTAATGGGTTCCAACCACCATGGATTCGAGACTGGTTAGGTCTGATAAACATGGATTTTGAACATAATTGAAAATATTACATTTTCATAAAAAGGGAGAAATGTAAAATGTATTAAATTTATTACATATTTATAATATATATTTTATATATATTAAAGATGACACATAAATAACATACATAGTATACATATTTATTAACTTAACACTTATAAGACCACTATCGCAATGGGTGTGATTGCTGCTACTGTTGTAAAGGCGATTGACAATTGTCTCGTCGTGGCCTTTGGTGTTGAGTGATATAAATGTGCAATGGGTGTGATTGCCGCTGCTGTTGTTAAGGTAATCTATGACTATCTCGTCGCGGCCACTGCATTTGGCATTAAGTGATATAAATGTGAGACAGTATTATAAAAATAAATAAGAGATGGTTTTTTAGTTGCTGTATGTATAGGCAAGCTTGTATGGGTTTATCCTATCATTTTGGACTCCGGACATTATTATAATATTAAGCCCATATATACAACGGATAATTTAGTCACATTACAAATTATAGATAATATGCATTTTATGTTTATTTTCAGCAACCCTGAAAATCATTCTTTAAGAAACGAACATATAATTATTACATACACTAATGTTGAATCTGATGAACTTGATGTGCTTCAACAGTTGGTTGATCTGTTTCAATTAAATGCACACGTATCATGGAATGATAGTGTTACTCATTTAATTGTAAAAACTCATCCTAATGGTAGATGTATTCGTACTAAAAAAATTATAAACGCATTACTATTAAACTGCTTTATAATTAGTTTTGAATGGGCCAAAGACTGTTTAACTTCTCAGAAATTACTGCCAGAGGTATATGATTTTTACATAATTTTAGTATTTCAAACAACTTTTTTAAATATATTCTATTTCATTATAGGTGGATTATATACCACTTGAGTTTTGTGGTGAACCATCCCCATTGGTGTCTTGGCGTGTGGGACGTGGAATTATTGATTCACCGATGGAATGGACTAAAAATTGCATTTTATATCTTCATAGTTCTATTGAATTCAATGAATCATATACGGACATAATAGTAAGATTTTTAATTATTCTTGATACTTTTATAATATAATAAATATTACCTTGTAATAAAGTTAAGGAAAGTTTCTTTTTTTTAAACAAAATTGGAATTAAATTAATCAATGAATAATAGTATTGAAAAAATTATCATCTCTAGTATCCTACATAAAATTGTAATAAAAAATAAATGCTTTTATTGTTTTGTCAGTTATGGACTCGCAGAGCTGGTTTTGTGTTGACTAGCGATTTAAATGAGTTTAAAGATGACTATAAAATGCGAGTTATATTGGCTGATCAAATCGGTATGTCTGATGATGTTCGAGCTAAATTACCCAATAAAACAGAAATTACAAGTAAGATAATTTATTGTTTTTTATATAATGCAATTCTGTAGAATTGTTTTTAATGTAATTTGTACAATTTTTTTTTAGGCTGGATATGCGATTATAAAGGCATAACATTATACTTGGATTGGTTTCTTGAGTGTTTATTTCGATACAAATTTGTTGAAATTAGTGAGCATTACCAGGTTATGAAACTAAATTCAAGCATGGTAGAATATACCAATATGGACGAATCTTTATTTGAATTGGAAACATGAATTCCCATTAAACTAGTGTTTTTTTTAATTTGAAGTTAAGTATAAGTTTATGTACTTTATATTTTGTTATATTTGTGTTACCTCTTGGTTTCATGCCATATGATTAAAACTATTTTTTGTATTAATATTAATAGTAAAAAAATAAAGTAGAGTACAAATGATAGTAACAAAACATTTTATTAAGTAGTTTTATCCTGATAAGAATTAGGATGTTAAAAATGTTTAAAATGGAATTGATTTAAAAATATTAATAGTAATTCAATATGATTGTTTATTGAATACAAATAACTTATGATTAATTGTTAGTAAAATCCATATTAAGATATATTTGATTTTCTCACTAGAAATTATATAGATTTATGTTTTTTTTCTTAACTTAAGTTTTACATTGTACATAATTATTTAACTAAAACAATATTTTTGAAAGAATTTTGTATTTCTGTCTTATTTTTAGCGAACGCCAAATATAACTACATAAAAGTTATTTGTCTTATATTATTTTTCTTTTCCAATTATGCCGTGGATAGTAAAAATATGATAAAGGCCAGGCATAATGGGCTCTGAATTATTTCATTTTGATCACTTCAGTTAAGGAACTCTACTAATCAACAAGTAAAATAGGTTAGGTAAGGTTTAAGAAATTAGACAAAATATGTGTAAAGTAAGACTATGATACAAAATGCAATGTATTTGAAATTTAACTGATAATGTATAAAATATTCTACATTTATATGCATATTGCTTATTAATTATTACACTAAATATTAAATAGATTTTATGTATGTATAAAACAAAAATCAATATTTGCTCTATTGCTTCTAGTTTAATTTTTTTCATATTAGTAATTATTAATATTTAACAGGTTTTAATAATATTTAATTTTTTTTTTTTTTTATTGAAAACAAAAAGGCTTCAACATCTCAAATTATTAGTCTTTTTTTATAAGGAAATTTAAGATTCTTATTGAGTTGTCTTCGTTTAGAACTTCAACTAAGTTGTTTGGTATTGATAGTGTGTTTCAAATGTTTTGAAGATCTGGACAGTCTTTGATGTTGTGTTAAGTCTTGGCATTTATTGCATATGGATGATTGATCTTTACTGATTAAGAATGTGTGGGTTAAAAAAGAATGTAATTCTCACTTTGGTTAGAGTGATTTCTTGTTGTCTGTTTGTTTTGAGGAATAAGCCATTTTTTGGTGCATTTTTTAATCTTTTTTAATTTGTTGGAAGGCGAGACAGAATCCCAGTAATTTTGCCATGCCTTGTTTATTTTTTATAGATATTTTAATATTATTTATCAGTGTGTCGGTAATTGTTGGTCACAATATCTGCTGACTTATCAGCTATTGCATTATCAACAATGCTAATATCTAATGGTACCCACATAAATTCTATATTTTTTTTTTTTTTGTTAAATATAATTCGGTTTGGATGTTCTGAATTATTTCATTTGTTAAAAAGGGATTTTAAAGTACCAGGAGAGTACTAAGTGAGACACTTAGTATTAGTATGTTGTTATTTGAATTGGTTAAATTAGTTAATTGGATTACTTACAATATGGTATAGTTTTTTGTAGAGAAAATGCTGCTTTTCGGAGAAAGTTTGATTAGGATTTTGGTTTCTTCTTTAATGATTGTAAAGCCATTTCTGTATAAGGATTTGTATGTATCTGTATAAATTTACAAGAAGTTAAAGAATTTATTTTGGATGATTTCTTTGAAGTGGGATATGATAATTTTTGAATTTGTTTCATGCTTATTTTATATTGTTAATTGGTATTGAGTTGGATTTTCCAAAGACAAGGTGGATAATTTTGAATTATTATTTTATTTTTGACAGATGTGTGGATTTTGAACTTGATGCACAAATGAGAGAAGGTATTATGTATGAATGGTATTTGATTCCTAACCATGTTGGTTGAATTTATATTTTGGTTGTTGAAAATATTGATATATCTTATATGGTTGGGGGTGCTTTTCCCATTAATGCCATAGTTGAGTATATCTTTTATCGGAGGAATTTGATAGGTAATTATCCGGTGTAACATAAAATATTATCAATGGGGTTGGTTCTGAATTGGTATATGAATTTTCTCATTATGTATAGGATTTAATATTTTGAGTAGATTTTCTTTAGTTGTGCTATATACAATTGACCCATAATTTATTTGTGACGATATTAAGGACTCATATATATTGAGTTTAGAAGGTATTCTGTGTCAGCCCCCCTCCCCCCAAGTGTAATGGGGAAGTGTTTTCATTATGTTTATTTTTATTTTACAAAAGCTTTCAATTTTTTTTAGGCGATGAGTTAATTTTAATTCATTGTCAAAGATCTTTCCTAATATGTGTAAGGATTTGCAGAGGGGTATTTTAGAATCTTTAAGTAATAATTTGTGATTCCCTATCATAAGAGTGTGAAAACATATACATTGGCTTTTCCCAGGGGAGAAGTTGAAACCAGTTTTATTTGATCAATTTTTTAGAATATTGAGTGCTTGTTGTAGTATTTTCACTGTAGTTTTAATATTTTGTCCATTGCAATAAATATGGGAGTCATCGGAAAATAATAGGTGTTTTGTAAGTTTTGGTATTTTTTTAATAATATTAATGGTTAGCAGAAACATTGTAATGCTGATCACTGAACATTGGAGGTTACTGAACATTTTTTCAGTTACGTAATTGTTTAATAATTCATTGTGAACTTTAACTTGTATTGTACAATTTTTTAAAAATATTGAAGGAATATGAACATTTTACCATTTATACCACATTCTTAAATGATTTTAAGGGCTCTGTTTTGCCATACCATATTGTGTGTTTTTTCTAGGTCTACGGCTATTAATATTAGATTTTATTTCTGGATTTTTGCGTTACATAGCTACTTTTAGTAAAATGCTGCATAAAAGCTTCGGTTATATTTGTAGGGGATGTCATTATGTTTTAGATCGAGTGGTAATGATTGGTGAGTAATTCCTTTAATGGATTTAATTTTATTCCACATGTCGGTTGGAGACATGTTTAAATTTATTGAGTTTATGTATTTTTGTCAAGATTCAGTTTTACTTTATTTTGTTATAAATTTTGCTTGTGCAAGAGATTTTTTTAGTGTTATGTGATTTTCAATGGATTTGGTTTTCTTAAATTTGTTTAAAGATTTTTTTATAGACTCTAATTGCTATATTACTTTTATATCTTTGTTCCACCATGGAATGGTTTTGATATTTATTTTGCCAATAGTTAAATTGGCGGCATTTAATGTCATATAAAAAAAAAATTGTTTGTAATTGAATTTATTTCGGTTTGGATTGAAAAGTTTTACCTCTTTGATCTGTGTAATGAGATCTAGATCCTAGATTTGGTTATGACTGTTAATGTCGCCGATAAGAGAAAAGGTTTAGGTAATTGTTGGATGATATCATTGATATTGGTGATAGATTAGTACTATCCAGTAGGTGAGTGTTACAAATATATAAAGGAGTTTTGAGACGTATAGAGACGGCTTTAGCTACAAGTAGACGTTGATTATAAATTTCAGTGCTTTTAATGAGATTATTAACAAAAATAGTAACACCATCATTTGCTAGGAGGTTTGTTTGGCAATTTTTGAAAAATCCATTATATTCTTATATGGAAAAAGTGATGTTTAGTTTTAATTCAGTTTCTTAAAAATAGAAGGGAATTGGTTGAATGAGAACTTTTGCTCGATAGATATCGGTATTATGCTTTTGTAGACTATGAATGTACCATTGAATAATGGAGTTCATAATAGAATATTTAATAAATTATATAATAAAGGTTTGTGTGATTGTTTCATGTTTAGATTTTGGATTGCACTTTATTGGAGATGTTGGATTTGAAAACTTTGTTAGCCATGTTTTAAGTGATCTGCCTTTTATTTTTTGTTGACTTTGATCAATTAAGTACTTTAGAGTTTGTATGTTTGTATTTACGTTTTCGATCAGTGTGTATTCATTGCTTTACTATTGAAACTATCCAGGATGTAGTTAAATTGAAAATACGTAATTAGTGAGGGATCATTAATGGTGAAATATTCAATGATTAGTTTTAGTTCTTCATTTAACTTTGTAACTTTGTATCTGACCTATTAAACGAACTTGATAGAGATCGTATTTTAGGTTTCTTGGTAGTTTTTTCGTTTTTAACGATAGTGGCAGAGGGTAATAAATTGCTTGTGGGGCTCGGGGGTTTTGAAGATGACGAGTCGGACATTTGTCTTTTATGGTTTCTTTTGGTGTATGGAACAGTGTTTTATCGAGATAATTTTGGGTTAGAGGAAAATCTCGGTTTCTTCGGTCTCTTTAGACCAATCAATTTCAGTTTGATCAAGTTCTTTATCTAGCGATAGACTAATAGAAGGGAGGATATTTTCTATAAATTTGGTATGGTCTTCGGTGGTGACGTTGAGCTTGTTTGTTTTGTTTGTGTTGGGTAGGGAGTATCTTTCTGGTTTATTTTCAATATTATTTTTGCAATTATTTGTTGTGTGCTCGAAATTGCTTAAATATACTTTTTTTTAGTATACCATCAATTGAGTTAAAGATTATGTCATAGCGACAGCAAATGCAAAATTTATGTTGTTCGTGGTATTTGTTGAAGAGTTTATCGAACTGACCATTGTCGATTAGTTATTAGTAAATATATTTTTGTTTATATGTGGAGCGATTGTGGTTGCGGTGCGAGTGTTATCCGTGAACGACGCCGTTGTGGTGGCGAGTGGTAGAGGAATCTTGATTGTGGTGCGTGCAGTGTTATTACTCGGGTCGGGGGCAGTTGTCCGAAAGACGGCGGCATTCAATTTGTTGCCAACATTAAATTTTCAAAAATTATACTATAAAATAATTTTTTTATTTGTGTAGTGACACTGTTCAATTTAATTATTATTATATTATATATAATTGATACTTATTATATTTTTTTAAATCTATCACTGAGTATTTCTTCTACTATCATAAAAAAGGTAATTAATTATTAAAATCTATTTTTGTTATATATGACAACAATATGTATGACAAATTTTTATAGTTAAAAATTTAATAGTCAATAGATCGAAATACTGAAATCGTAAACTACAAAATACGCGGGAATTATATAACTTTTATCAATAGGAATATAATAATAATAATTTATATTACAACATTTCAATTACAATTGTTGGTAGTACTTTTTCGATTTTCGATTTTCGGGTCCTTATCATTTTTCGGACAACTGCCAGTCACCGTAATTACTCGTTGGAGTGGTGAGGAGGTAGGTATTATGATCGGCGTCTGGCGTGGCTGTTTTTGGCTGATTGGAGAATCGATGCGGCTCTGTATGGTGATTTATAAAGTGATATTGGAATTGAAGAAGTTATTGGGTATCATTTTTGTGTTTGACCATAGAATTGGTTTTATTTAAAGTAGAGATATTTGAACGATTGGGTGTGGGATTTTTGGGCATGTTACTGCCCTTTGGGTTTCTATTTATTACGTGAATATATGGCGGTCGGGCGTTTTAGAATAATTAAATCATACTACCTTTCGAACGTCGACGTGGCTATTGTGTTATCGAAAGCTGTAAAACCTAAATTCTAAAAGCATACGTGTTACACAGTCGGTTGTTGAACACGAACTAAATATTTTATTTTGGCATACTTTTAAATGTATGCATTTTATATAAATTATGCCCTATAAAAAAATAAAATTATTACAATATATCATACATAAATATGATTAAACCTTCAATTTAATTTTTTTAATTGGCTACCTAATAATAAATTTCCCCAAAATAAACATTGTATATGGATAATTCATAGTGTAATAACTAATAAGTATTAACTTTTGCATCACAATCGTTATCTACCTATAAGATTATTTATTTTTTACTTTTTGTTACATTTTCATGCTGTACACGAGTTACGAGTATATATTTTTGATGCAGCATGAATATTTCTTATAAATAATTCTTTATAATATTATAAAAATTGATTTATATGTTAATATCCCTGTATATTAATTTTTATTTTTACTTTTTACTAAAAAATACATTGTTGAATAATATATTATGCGTATTATTTTGTATCACAAAATATGATGACCCTAAATTGCCTATCTAATGCGCCGTTTTATTTTTTTATAGTTATTTTATCCGTGTAAACATTAAACCGTACTACCTATTTGTAATCGTTAAAGTCATGAGTATGTACTTATATTGTTTAACATCCCCCTCTCTGGTCATGATCTACGATTAATTTACGTGATTTATTTGTTTTATAAATACATTTAAAATATATCAAATTATCTTTTATTATTATTAGTACGAAAAGTTCAAAATATCTCTGTGTACCTATTTACTTATTTCCATTATGTCCGAATTTAAATATTATTACATAACGTTGCCTAACTGCTGTGATCCTTGATCAAGAGGTTATATACGTTACATTTTGATCCTTCTATGGCTTCTTAAGGGATATAAAATACCTACTAAACAAATAGTTTATTCCAAATTACCAAATAATAATCAGTAGGTATCACTTCCAACATAATTTTGATTTGATGAATAATTCTCTTAAAAATAATATGTGTTACAATGTTAAATATACTTACGGCACTAGTTAAAAAAAATATAAAACTTATAAACGTTGACTCATTGATTAGGAAAAGTGGTTTACTGAATAATCGAAGAATTATCTTTGCTGGATAAAGCAGTGTTTCTCATCTTGGGGGTCACGACTTCCACAGAGGTCCCAAACTAAAGATGAAGGGTCGTATGGGTCAGAAATAATTAAATGTTGATGTAAAAATACAACCTTTTATTTACATTAAAAATAAAAAATTAACACATAGTTATGATTAGAAAAATGAAAAAGTTAGTTTACAGTGTAAACTGAAAGAATAAAGTAAAAAGTATAAATTAATGTTTTTTTGTGATTGTTTTATATTCAAAAGTGTGTTTAGTCGTGGTTCGACATTGAAAGCACATAAAAGTAACTTATTTTGAGGTTTCTAATCGATTAATAAATACATATACGAAATGTTCTCGTATACTACGTACCTAGTTATTTTTTTCGTAATGGTTAATGAAATAATATATTTTGTAACTGGTAAAACAGAAATAAGTTTAAATTAGTCTTTGTTATAAGGGGAGGGGGGCTGACTTTATGTTTTAC
Organism: Pentalonia nigronervosa; assembly: GCA_014851325.1. Classification (NCBI taxonomy): domain Eukaryota; kingdom Metazoa; phylum Arthropoda; class Insecta; order Hemiptera; family Aphididae; genus Pentalonia; species Pentalonia nigronervosa. The sequence continues at coordinate 29,275 of JACXSJ010000675.1, read as the reverse complement.
CTATTTTGAGGGTCATAACATTAAAAAGGTCGAGAGGCTCTGGCCTAGAAGAATTACGTTTTTATTTGAGTCAAAGAAATCGATTAACCATCAAGTGATACTGATAAAATGATAATAAAATATAAAAACGCATTTTTTCTTCATTATATAATTATATATATAGAAAGAGAGAGAGTATAATATTATAAGTTACAATCAAAGAACGTTAAGATAATAATAATTACAATGGAACAGTATGTTATATATAGGTCAAACGGAATAAAAATAAGGTAACATTTCGTAACTTTATAAATAAAACTTAATATTTTAATAAAAATTACAAAAACGTTGGGCGTATTGTAACTTATGCTTAAAATATTATTTTATTTATTATCTTATAACAATATAATATTAAAAAATTAATGAAAAATTTGTATATAGTAGGTACTTAAAAATTAAACGGATACAGTTATTTATTTACAAAAAAAAAAAAATAAATAGTTGTCATATTATAATTAAGTTATAAACTTACAAATAATTTTTTTTCTAAAAATAAATATTTTGTATCCAGAAGAACAGTTATTTAGTACATTCACGGCTGACATGATTCTGCGTTAATTCAACAACAGCTTAGCAATATCTGTATATTAAGAAGTGGTTCAATGTACAGTTTTATTTTTGAATATAATTTGTCAATATAACTACGAGTGATTGGCAGGGGGTTCAACTTTTTTAGCCCACCATGGGTTCAGTCTGAAATAGAAATATTTCTACAATTATATATAACCGTCGTACTTACTTTATTTGTGGTCATCACCGAATATAAATAGTCGATGGAATGATGTGCGGTAATCGACAGCTAGTCTATGTCTTTGTCGTTGCCGTTCGGAAGAGCCAAAGAAAGCAAACCGCTTACTACGAAAAAAATTAAAAATTAAAAAAAAGGTCGACAAGTGGATATCGCTTTGCTATACATTCGATGTCGAGGGGGTCACTTAATTTTCCGGGGATAGAAAATTATACTGAATTAATACTTTGTTTAATACCTGATGCATCTCCGCGGTGTGTTTATGAATCAAAAAACCGCATTTCGAATTTTATAAGCGGTTCCATAGCCAACCCGTGACAAAAATACCCATTTTAATCTTAAAAATCTTACTTATGTGTGTATAATGATATAGGTACATATTATATCAATACATCAAATCAAGTACAATAGTAACTTGTGAGTGCATTTTAACAGTGTATATTATATTAAAATCCAATAGGAAATACAGAAATCTGGTATTTAAGGTCCTTCGTGTGTTATTATGAATTTAAACACAATAATGATCATCGAAAAACGATTCTGAGCAGCGTTTGAAGTTTACTAAATATACTATATAAGTACGATATAGATGTTGATATAATCAGTTGATGGATGTCGTAAAGTGTTTATAGGTTACTTATAACAATCGTATTTATGTATCATTATATTTATGCAAATTCATTTCCAAAAATTTTCAAAATTTATAATTCTAATTCCAAACATACGGAAGCATTCCTTTTACATGAAAATATAAGTGGTCATATAGATTGATAGAAAACATATTTAGATCATCAGCGTTATTAGACAGCCATTGCAGGTAGGGAGGTACTTAATATTATCATATGCATCCGATGTACGAAAAATTTGTGAATTTAATAATAATACGTACTTATTAACAACGAACTGAATATGATGATTAGCAGGATGCAGTGCGAGTCGATGAGCAGTCCGAATGTGATATTGGCCATTAGTGATCCAAGGCGGCCGAACGTTGCTGAAGCCGCGGCTGCCATTACTCTGGTCGCACACCAAAGCGTATTATATTTAATATGTTTTTTTTTTCAAAAATTAATAATTCTCCACATAGCCCACAGGGTAAATGTGCACAGGTGTAGTTTTAACAGAATCTATGGAGGGGTCTAATGTTTTTTACCAAATAGTGACCTTTGCCACCTGGCACCTTGCTCCGAATATCCGTACCCATTATATAATTAATACATTAGTACGTTATTTTTTATTATTATTGTTATATCAATATGACGATAATGTGAAACGTAATAATCTTCTTGCAAGGTATTATGTGTAATATAGTACCATGTATCGTTGGTGTAATATATAGATAATATGTTATATGGTCTTACCTCATGTTGGTGGGGAACAGATCGACCATGATGCACAGCAACACGCTGATTCCCAGGCCGCTGAACGCTTCGAACAGGCAGGATAGTATGAGGTTTTGTAGAGCGTTTTTCACGAAGTACAGAGCGGCAGCCACAATTCCGGACACGAATAGGCACATCACTGTAATTAGACAGTTTGCGATAATATTGTTATTTTTACGAGTATGTTTACCTCAACCAAAGTAAATACTGGACTGATCCCAACGTGTTCATCCCTTTTATAAAATTAAAGTCCGAAATGTGATTAGTTTTCCCCTTTGCGTAAGCTTTTTGACCGGCGGTAGACCTACATGACTATATTTATAGTGCAAAGCAGCGGTAAACTTGCCATCGAACAATGTATATAAAATTGATCTTTACTTCAAAATCAAATTTTATTTAATTAGAATAATAAATCTGTCTAAAATAATTTATATTGTTTCATATATGTGTACAATATTTATTTGCAGGTAAAATCGGGTCGAGTTTATGGTATTATGTAATATTGTTGAATATTATTGATTCTAAGTTAATAAAACAAAAAAAATGGATAGTGAGCGCGAGTAGAGATAATATTTTCCCTAGGTGACAGCTTTAGCCGCCCATAGGGTAGACCAAACGAGAGGACAAATAATTTTAATTTTAGGGTGGGCATTGGCCCCAGTGATGGACAACCATTGTCGCGACAATTGTTTAATAATTAAGTCTTAAATTGCTTTGTGATAAAAAGTTTAGATTAGTTTTGTAAAATTTCATTTTTTCAAAGTTTGTAATTAAAATAAAAAATATTTGCCGCTTCAGATAACTCAATCAACCAAGTAGAGCAAGTCATCAAATACGTGCTAATTCGAACACCGTTCAAATTAAAAAGCCAAAAGTCAAAAAGAAACAACTTATGAAACAAACTATGGAACATTTATAATTTCTCTAAATCCTATAAAATGCGAATAAGAAAGTATGTTTAAATAATTAAACTTATTTATATCTATCCACATATTGTCATGCAAACGCTAAAATAGGTACCTAATAATAGGTTTACAAATACAGTGATGATACCTAACTCGTTTTACGGCTCACGGATTTAATCAAACTTTTTAATAGGAACTTAAATATATTTGACTCACAAAACGAATTACGATTTGAATAAATTCAAGGACCTTTGTAAGACGTAAACGTGTTGTTATATATGACATTAAGCTAAATGGTTGACCGAAGAATCTAAATTCGGGGCCGAATAGTATCTATCACATTAGCATTTTTGATTTAGGAATCTGCAATTCACACATACGAAAGACAACGACGGCGTTGGCGAATTTTAAACCAGTCTAGGACAAGAAAACGGAGACACCATATATAAGGGAGTCCGCAATACAACATAGGCTGATATCAGATAGATGTCCAGCACCTCCACGTCACACAACCATTATATCATGCACTACCATTAGTCATTATATTTGAACTTGTCACTTGTGCTTTATTTCAATAAGCGATTATTTTATTTCAACTGATGGAAATTTTCTAAATTTATAAAACTCAATATTTAAATCGCTGACCGAGGTTAGATTAGTTATCACTTGAATAAGCATTTAACATTTTACCCTTGAAAAGTCACAAATTAATTTTTTCCCGGCCTTCCCACCGGGAACTAAATTTACAAAACGAATATTAAAGCGATTTTGCGTATAACGGGATAAATACATTTTCGACGATGATATTCGATTATTATTTCATCATCCAGTATTTGCATATTTCTATATATATTATATACCTATATTTATAATATAGCAACCGATGTTATATGCTATTCCGGATTTCAATCTGGTAGCAGACTGGAAATTAAGAACGATGAAAAACATTCTCGAAAATGCACTAAACTGCATTTTGTGTTTGTGTATGTAATTTAAATCGAAAAATTAGTCTACAATAATGCTCGACAGTAAACTGCAGGTAATACAACTCTGGATGAAATTTCTGTTTTGAAATAACGTTTTTGTATTGAAATGTTTTTATAAGCCTAAAAATATTGCAATATTGCAAACAAATACATACGTACATATGACATTTTTATCGGCAGAGCTGATGATTTGGTTTTGGTCGTAAGATATGTATATTGTTGTATTATTTTTCACATAATAATGTTTTAATTGCATTACTTTATGCAATGATATATGTATAATATATATGATTAATAATATTGATTCGCGAATTATTATAGTTCAAAATTAATAGGGTAATATTTTTATAATATTCCTATAAATATATAAAAACTCTTTAAAGTGTTTATACATTTTTTTCATGTAAGTCTTTGATAGTTTTATGCATAATAATATAATCTTATGGTGTCTTAGTAATACAAGTTTGAAGGAATTTTTTCAATTATTTTCATTAATATATAATATTAATATAATTAGTCTCGAGTCCGCTCATCCGCACATAATTTTTCCAAAAACTATTTATACACACATGAATGTATAGGGGTTACTAACTATAGTCGTAATTGATAAGTACTTAGGTATCACTGTAACAGGATTCAGGGGCCAGGGCCTATATTTGTGTGAGATACTAAATTCATTATGGATTGTATACCTACGTTAAATATTATCAAATTATTAAACGTGTACTACAGTCTACTTGCAATTTATGATGACTAATGATAGAGAGCATAAATATTATTTTAATCAATGTAATAAATTACAATATCTGTGCAATTTATTTAAACAAGAAGGGTAAAAAGGTTTATAATTTTTTATATATATATGCTAAGGTATACTGTTTTAAAAAGTGTGAAGTTCAAATATTAACTAAAAATAGATCCAGCTATAGTGAGTTAAGTAGTCTTGCAGTAATGTTACCTAAGAAGAACTTGGCGCCAAGCCGGTGCACGCACAGGGGCATCCACAGTGACGTGGGTATGCACGCTATTCCGATCCACAGAGTGTGCGTGTACACGGATTCGCCGACTGCCGATCCACACAAATCGGCCGTGTTCAGAGCTCCGTCGTGTTCTATGTACACGGACGACACTTGGCACACGGACACTTCCACGCCGGGCTTCTGGCGTTCGAATGTCTCGAACCTGTTGAACAGCTCTGGGAACCACATCATCAGCGTGTAGTAACTGCAACGATAAGACATTTATTAGACATCATCACGACGCCAGCTATTCAGCTAGTGGTGCAGACGCGTTTAGAATTAACCGTTATTATCACGATGGCTGCAGTATTTAATTTTATCATTTGTAGAGGGCAAGGACTTTCATGCACTAAAAAATTACCAGATGTACATATTTTAAAGAGTGGCCACTTATTTACCCACATTAAATTATCCATAGTAAGAATATCTCTAAGAAATGAGTACGTGCATAGATGAATTTTGTGTTACACCATATTATAGTCTGTCGTAATCTAAATAACCTAGTAAATATTGATCATAATATATGAAATTCACAAGTTAATCAAATAGTTTTTGGTTTTGTCTATCTACTTAATACATAATACTAAATTATGTGATTTCCAATTAAAATTATCAAAATATATGCTAAAACATCGAAATAAGCGCATATAATTAAAAATATTTTCTAAAATCCCAAATGTCAAAATATGCAAATAAATGCATATTGGTTATTTCATTAACACTGTTCTAAATCGTATTTTATACTTATATAAATTAGCATAATATATAATAAAATCAACTAAAAACAATATGCAAATTAATAAAAGTCCTTGCTCTAGTTATTACTTATTAGTATGACGTTTATAGAGCTTTTGAAAATATCCAATTATTTAAAATTCAGTGATGCTTTTCATTAAATATTAATTTTTTTTTTAATTTATTGGAAAAATACTATTTTATAAAATATTGAAAGCTCTGATGGTGAGAGGGATCTAACTCCCTTACACCTCTTAATTACGCCCCGATACAGATAGTAATTATATGTCTATTATAGTAGTCTACTAACTTGACTGCAGTTTATTATTAAATTGTTAAATCTGTAATGATGCAATATTATGACAAATTAAAATGCACACCATATCAATTAATACTTAATAAACACGAAAAGGATAAACGAAATTATATAAATTAAAATTTATTTAATATTCTACAATTAATCAAATGATATATGCTTATAAAATTATATGACTACAATTGAGTCAAACATAGGTACCTAAAGCGTTTGAGTATTGCAATGACTGCAATTAGTTCGCTTACCTGGACGTCAGCCCGAACTGTATGAGACACGTGAGCAAAGTGTTCTTCAGGTGTGGTGGTTTGAACATCTCTTTAGTCTGGTACCATATTTCGTTCAGTAGATTCTTGAGATCCTTTGGCGTCTTGACAGTCTTCATGCTGCGCAACGAACGCTTTGACTGTATGCTGATCACGCTGCACCGGACTTCATTCTCAATGAGACTCCGCACCTGTAAAAACCACCATTAGCTTAGTATGCCAGTAGAACTCGACGGTTTGTGCGTGTGATATATGGTAAATTTGCTTAGACCAGTGAAGTTTATGACTCCATCCATAGTTATCTATAATAATAATAATAATAATAATGAAGTGTCGTAACGTACGGGATATGCGTCTCCCGGTTCACCCGTATTCTCCGTGTAAATCCGTTTCAAACACTCGAGCGCCTCGTCGAATTCACCGCACTCCAACAGGAATTTTGGGCTTTCCGGGAACCGGGTCAACCACAGGGCCAACAGGATACTGGGCAACGAGCTCAATGTGAGGAATAGATTCCACGACGAATACCGGAGTATGCCGATGGTGAATTTGGTTGTCAGCGGGATGATGCCCCAAGCAACCACTGCCGGTCAACATGGTACACGGTTGTTATGTATTTTATTACTATTATATTATGGTTATTAGTTAGGTACTATAATACTGTCTATTATGTCATACAACATGCTGTAAGGTACTAATAAATTATAGGATCCCGCAGTAGTAGCGGTGTGAACATTTTTCATTCATGAGACAAAAACAATTTTAGGAACCACTCGCCCCCAAAATTGTCGGATAAAATTTTTAAGTATAATATAATTAGTACATACTACATACATAACCTAAATCGCCACGAGACCCGGGTCTCATAGAACCTTTGTCACGCCGCCACTGTCCTGCAGATTATCTAGTTATTAGGATATCATCTAAATGTTCTATTATTACCGATTAAAATATTGCAGTATACGTACGTGGTAGCAGTATGATGCCGACCGTCCAAAACATTTCCAGCCACGATAACACTTTTTCTCTATAAATTTTTGGCTGAAATTCGCCCAAATACGAAAAACAAATTCCCAAGTACCCGGATAGGCTATAAATAAATATCACGAGGTACGATTTATATAACTATAAGTATTATACAGTGTTCACTCTATCATTACAATATTTTTTATAAATATAAATATATGATGATCATATTATATCAATTGTAGGTACCTATGTATATAACAGTTGCGTATACATAACTTTTGTATAGGGGGGGAGGGATCAGTTGAATTTTTAAATCTAGGTACCTACACATTAAAATAATAAAAAGGTTATATACATCATTGGTATATAATAATTTATAAAGATATTGTTATTTGTTATAATGGTTTTTTGTACTTACCCAAAACCACTAAAGAAACGACAAAACAAAAACGGCCAAAAGAAAGTGAGAAAGCTCGAAAGCAGACTGAATAGGCCATCCACGAGCAGAGCTGCAATCAGAGCCTTCTTTCTACCGTGCATGTCGGCCAGACAGCCCCAGAAGTACGCTCCCAGGAGCATGCCTATATATTAGGTACACATACATTATAACACGTGAGAATTCTAAAAGTTTATTTTTATTTTATTTATTAATGCCAAACGGTAGTTTTATAAAGCAAATAACATAATTACATAACATCTAACATAATTCTACTTATATAATAACAAATAATAAATAAGATGCAAACATTGTATTGACGTTTTTTTATATAAGTAGGTAATATTATTATCAAGGTTAAGACAACGTTAAGACTGTTAAGCTATAAGTTGAAATAATAGTTAATTAACCATAATTTTAATCTATAAATATATTGATAATATGAAGAAAAACATTAGCTTATTTAAAAATAAGTACCTAAATTAGTAATTTTTAACGATCAACTGAACCATACAAATGCATAAGAATTATATGAGACTAGGTGATTGTGAAACTTAATTTTTTTTTAATTTTGTTAAAATTACATCTTTTGTTGAAGTATAGTCCGTGGCATAACTAGGATTTGTTCTGGTGAGGGGGGATAGACATTTTTTACGAACAAAATACTAAATTTCCACTATATTTTCAAGTACAGTGGTAGCTGCAGAAATACTATTTTATCAAATATCAAAGGCTCTGGGGATCCTTCTCGCTATCCTCCTCGTCGCCCTTTAATTACGCTACTGAGTATAATTGTAGTAGTTTAGACAGTTGCAAGTTTTTTCAACTAAATTATTAAAACAAAGAATTATAATTATTATTTGTTTATTTTGATTTAAAATCATTGTATTTATACTTTAGTGTCATAAAATAAATAAATTAGTTCTAAATTTTAATTATAGTTTTAAATATCTGCAAATATTTTTAACTAAATGTATTTTTTTTTAAATTAACTAGAAACAGATATAATAGTCATTATACCTATTATAATAGCTAATACTTTAACTAGTTGAGTGGACTATTAATAAGCTAATTAGAAACTTAACTAACTAGTTAATTTAAAAAGTAAAAAAAAAAAGTTAATGTCTCCTGTTATTATTATAGTGTATAGTTACCCAAAAGCGGCACGGCGTTCAACAGGCCCTTGTCCGACGAGCTCAGGCTGAAATCGCATTGCGCCGAAGGCAGAACGAAAGACACGACGCTCACAGATATGGCGCAGTTCATATAGATGAGACCACATAACGCCAACAAGAAATAGTGGAATCGGCCGAATTCTATAGTGCGATAACGTAGATGATCGTCAATGTGAGTTTGATAAAATAAAAAAAAAAAAATCTTTGTATATAACTTAAAATATAAACACATAGTAGGTACCTCTACGAGTACCATACGAGCGCTGGGGAAAATAATGTATTACCTGCACACGTTATGGCGTGCTCGAAAATTGAACCATTGTCCAAGAAATCCAAACCTATACGTAAAACAATAAACAAATCATAAATCGTACTAGTTATAAATGGTGTCACATATTATACTGTCGAAGCAATTGAACACAATTAGTTTTGTATTAATGACAAAATATCGTAATGATGTTTGTCAGTATATACTCAATAAATTCTCGTTAGATAAATTCTGGCAATTATAGCTTGTGCGTTAATAAAAAAAAGGTTTAAACTTGTAGCGACAATATTGATCAAGATTTTACACTTTTTTTTTTTTAACAATTTTCAATTGAAAATCAAGGAGTAAACGTTAATTTTGTTATTCATTGAAGACGTCTGAAGTACATACACAGTTTTAATGACAATCTATTTTTTTTTATTTTCAACACACATGTATCACCACTATAAATATATGAATAAATTATTTACATTTTTTTTACTCTTAGCTATCAAAGTGCCGTGGTTTATATTATAATACCTACCCTCTTAATTTTCCTTTAATTTCTAAAAAAAGATGTCTGAAGTTTTTCATTTTAATATTCGGTTGAAAACGAGTAGCACTATTATTTTTTTTTAATGTGTTTATATATATGGATTGTTTACTCATTATTTTTGGTTAAAAATACAAAAATAGTTTAAATTTTTTATATTCATTATCATTAATATATTTGATTGTTGTTGATTTTTTATTATGAATGTACACAACCCTTTATATGCTGAAATGTACCCAGTTACATATGTCATTTTTACAATTTACTATAATATAAATATAATAAATATTTGTTATTTTGGATAAAGGATAATAATTAATTTTACGATAATTATTATCGTACAAAAGAGTGGTGAAGTACACCATATACTTATACATTTATATGAGCTTTTACTTATCAACTAAACAAGTATTGAAGTATGTATGTTTAAATCAACTTACAAGGAACGATTTTTTTTTTACATAAACGTATTATAGATATTATAATACAATATTATATACTGGGTGATTATTAACATTCAACATTCATAATTTTGAAAAGTATCAACATTATAAAATAACAATTATATATTTATTACGGTTATATTTTATAAGATTTTTGTTTTTTGAACGACAACATTTATTTATAGTTTCATATTCCGAAGCACAATTTTTTTTTTAGAAGTTTGATATTAAGCGGTAACATATTTTAATTTGTTGATTTATTTAATAATAAATCTGAGAACATAAAAGTTACATCAGATATACCATAAGATGGACACTTGTCACCGCTATTATTTAACATTTTTATTAATACTATATTGAAGATAATTTCGTCTTGCAAAATAATTTTATCTACAGACTACACACACATTTTTCATAAAATAAAAACTCTAGAAGACCTTTTTGTATTACTAAATTCTATATATAAACTGGTTGACTGGTGTAAAATGGTTGGACTATCTTTAAACTTAAATAAATGTAAGGTAATGGCATTTTTCAGAACACGTAATAAAATCAATTTTGAATACTTAATTGACAATGAATGCTTGTCTCTAGTAGATCAGACAGAAGATTTAGAATTTAAATTAGTGCCTTTTTTTTATCTTTTAGCTATCATGTTGAGCTCATTACTTGCACTATATGTATTTCGGATTTTATTCGTCGAAATGTGTCGAACTTTTACTAAGGTAATTGCTACTAAACGTTATATAGGTACATTATTATAACATCATTATACGGTCGATTTTAGAACACGGATGTGTTATATAAACCCCTATGCTCAGGAAGACATTCAAAGAATTGAAAGGGTTCAAAAACATTTTCTTTCATTCGTTGGTCATGTTTTAAAAATTTCCTACCCTCCTCATAATTACACATTTGGTATCGGAATATTTTAACTTATCTAATTTTGAAACCAGAAGGAATATGTTAGATATAAGATTTATTAACAATTTAGACCTTTTTAAGTTCATTACTTTCCGTCTATTCGATAGGGTTATATTTTATATACCTAGGATCCCGTAATAAATAGGTAGGTATTCGAAATTAGCACTCGCAAAACTAACTATTTATGTAATGACCCTATCCAACGAACTATGCGTATGATTAACTTGTACCCTAGTCTCCTAGATTTTTAGTCTAAGTGAAATATAAGATAAATCTATTGGACTCAGTCAGACCACACAATGTTTTGTTTTTAATTTGATAATATGTATATTTTTACAATTTCATTTGCTTGTCTTTCACTATTTTAATTTTACACTGTGATTAATAATTATTGACTATTGTTACTTATATAATGTAATTGTTATCTTTAATATTTACCAACACTTTATGTATTATTATTTGTAAATTTCCGTCAGGTGTAGAAGTATATAAAATAAATATAAAAATCAAATTTCAAAACGAGTACCTAGTGAGTTTTATAACTTAAAGTTTAAATGAGCGGATTGAATTGTCATACCCCTGTAAAATTTTGATTCGTTACTTCGTCCATTTAAACTATTTAAATATTTATAGCTAATTAACTAGTTGTTAAAAATTTGATTTTTGTATACAAAAATTGTAGAAAAATTTTTTTACTTCAAATTTTTAAAAAAAATATTTATTAGAACGTCAATAATTTTTGTAATAATTTGTTTACCGTTAAAAGAATTACTTTATATGTGTAGCTGTTTCTGCGAATAATACTTTTCAACTTAATCACAAACATTAAATGATTACCATATTATTTGACATATTTACACAATATATTATTGCTCGGCACAATACTAATTAAATAATAATAATAATCATATTCAAACGAAATGTTGTAATCTAAACACCACATGAACAATTTTCAAGTACCTATTAAAAAAAAATAAAGGATTTTATATTATTACATAAAAGTATGATTAAAATAATATTACTAGATAAGTTTTTTAAATAAATTGTGTAATAGATTTTTTTCTATAATCATTCATTATTAAATTAAAATTTTTTTAGTACTTATAAGTACTCGTATTATAATATTGGTTTGTGAGGTTTTTAACGTGTGTTTAATAAACACAAATGTATTATAGTTATGATAATATAATTTTTGCTAATTTTTGTAGATTAATATACAGTGCTAAAGGGACTTTATTCGTTCAGTTAATATTTATCAAAGTTAACTATATTGTATTATTATTTAATAAACGTCTCTAGTATAACATGCATCTTTCGTTATTTGAAAAACAATAGAAAATGTTTCTATGTAAAAATGGGATTTTCTTATTTACGTTTATTGTAGGTCTATTGGTATGAACAATGAACTTATATTTTAAAGAAAGCTCAAGTTGATATAACCAATATTTGCTTTACCAACATAAATATGTATACGTAGGTTATTTAAAATTTAATAAATATTTTTCACTAGTATATATTTTACTCTTCATACAGAGTTTTCTACTGCTACCAATACATATCAAAACTGTGTCTAATATCAAATAGGTTCTTATTGAAATACAACATTTGAAGGGTCCTTCAAATATTAAGCATTGTGTCGAAAAAACTATGTCGATATTGGATTACAAAAACAGCAATAACAAAATATTGAGCACCAGAGGATACCTCAAGTTTCAATATCAGACGGAGAACAAATAGATTTGAAACGACAACTTATTTTGCAGGGCGAAGTCATAAAGATTATTATGACTGAAATAATATTCATATGAAATAAAGAATATTATTTTGTCAAAACTGTATTGACTGTTTACATAAGTATTGATTAATAAATTTATTGTCTTTTATAAAGTCGTATTAATATTTTAATTGAATAATTTTCTCTTCTTTTTCTTATAATTGTTTGATATACTAGATTTTGGGATTTTAAACTATGCAGTAAACGAAAAAGTTAAATTTATATAAACCATAGTTTTTATCAATAAGGTCCCTAAATCAAAGGACTAGTACGTCTATGTTTATGTAGTTCTGTAAATGATCTACATCATATATATATATATATATATATATATATATATGGATTGTAATAAAACGTATAAAATTGAATCACTACATTTTAAAATTGTATAAGGTAACTAGGTAAAAAATAAATAAATAAATGAAATAATAAAACTTTATTAGCGATTTGTTTATTACTTCTTCGGCAGTGATAGAAATATATATTTTGTTTTACTATTATCGTGTGGAATCAGCTTAATAAGTGGTGGTAAAATTAGTGATAATAAGATCTATATTGTACTTTATTAAATTTGAATATTACTTCTATACGCTATTATGAAATTTATTATTATGATGTAATATAATACTATGCATTTTTTTTATTAAGAATATAATCAAAAATATTATATTTTTAAGCTTTATCTAAAAAACAAAATTTCATACAATTTCTTAAAAAAAGTTGATGGGAGATTTATATACCTTTTGATACACCCTGGTCATATAATAATTTATTAAGGTTAATTATTGTATTTTTGGTACTCATATGTTACACGATCATAAAAAAACTGTAAACTACTCTACAATTAAAAACCAGAGTAAAATAAAAATAAAAATGATATACCAGATATACTTGCAGTTATAACAATATTTTATTTGATCACATACACAAATATAATCACTGTTATGACTTCAAAGGCGGTTCAGTCTTAAATCTACGTTAAGGAAAATGTATATATTTATATTTTTTTACAATAAATTTTGGTATAATTTATTAACAACAGAGTATAATTCGAGTAAGATGAATTGTTCACGATTGCATTTAATGTTGCAATTGATGGGTTTACTATATAGGATATATAATCTAAAAATAATATATATTCCTAACAAGTACTTACAGTGCTTATACGAGTTATAGTTCTCTCTATATAGGCACATAACATTACGAATAATTATCATACATGGATTATTAAATAATGAGCCTGAGTAAGTATATTGGTAGTTTATTCATTATCAATAACGTATGAGCACAGCAGATATCACCTATAACAATCAAGGATCATTCAAGTCCTTATATCTAATCATCAATATGAACATACAATTTAAATTTAAAAATATATATATATATATATATATATTATAATTTTAATATTCTAAATTATATTTGTAAAATTAGGTATTTTAAAAAAGTACACGACGAGCAAAAAAAAAATAAAAAATTTATGAATTTACAATTCTATTTTTTAATTCTATTTAAAATGCTTGTAATCTTGGTATAACTAATTTTAACCATTTGTTTGTTATCTCGAAATCAACGCCATTTTATTCTCCATTTAATTTATCAAAATATAATATATCATATATATCATATATATATATACGTATATTTATATATATGTATATACATAAATCTTTATATCTACGCCCAATAACAGTTAAAATGTTGCTTTCCTAATATTTTTGGAAAATCATTACCTAACCCTTTCTTGCAAAAGAGGTCCATTAATTGGTATATTTTAATTCATTACTTTTAAAATTGAACCATTTAAGCAAAATCATGGACCACGGAATTTATTTATAATTATTAAACTCACGTTTAATAATAATACAATTTTTTTAAATTGTTGAAATTGTTGAATGGTCAACCCCAAATTCTACGGAAATGTAAACATTTTCCCCCTTGTTTTCCATCGAAATAGGATATGAGCTTTTTTTTTTTTCTATAGGAAATTATTTGTGTTTACTCATATTGAACAAAATTATATTCAGTACATATTACAACATACAAGTAACAGAAACAACTTCATAAGCGCTTTCGAATTTCGATACACACGAAAATAAAATAAACACGAGTTATTTCCTTTATCGAATTACGACTTACTTAATAAGCCAAATTACTTTTATCGACTCATCAATATATTATTTTTATAGATAATTATGTCTTTATAAAAATATCAGTGTTGTTATAACCATTTTAAATAACCCGTTAAGAAGGCTACAGTCGATGGAAGAAAAGTGGCTTTTAGACTAAAAGGCTAAACAAAACTGAAAGAATTTTGTTTGATCGATTTTAATTTAAAAACAGATTATGATTGATTAACAAGTTATACCATAGATAGTTATTATAAGTTTGAACAAAGGCAATTTTTAATATACTGAATATTGTTAGTGTCATGATAAATAACATAAATAAAAATATCATATTTTTATTCATGGATATCATAGCTAAAAAAATAGATATTAAAAATCGCTCCTATTGAAACCTAGTAAACTTGTTAATCAATTAAAATCACTTTTAAAAATTTAAATCCGTCAATCAAAATTCCTCTTGTCTTGTCTGATGATGGTTTTTGGTCTAAATGTCACTTTTTTTAAAATTGAAAAAAGTTTATCATAATTTAATATTATCGTCGATGCCTGCGCGTACGTAAGTTAATTGTCAACGAATATAAATAACGACTGACCGATTGGCCAGTTTAATGCGGTCCTATCGTTACAATTTCACAAAATACACAGATGAAGTTTGATGATACGAATAATTTACTTATTATTATATTATAAATTATACAATCTAGCAACACGGCAGTCTTGAAGCTAAGTAAAAAAAGAAACTTTTTTTTTTGTTACAACTAACCTATTAAAGGTATTTAAAATTATAGATGTATGGATATAATATGATCAATGGAACAATAGAGTTTACAAGATTTTTTTTTAAATTTAGGTACTTTTTGAGTGGTAGAAGAATCATTGATATTGCATACTTTTTACATGACCCTCATAATTTGTTATTGTTTACTGTGTTTGGCGTTGACAGCGAATGGTTTCTAGCAAAAATTAAATGAAAACAGATTAGACTCACACACACTTATATTCGTTTACTTTGCGCACAATTACAAGTTACTTAATGTCATCATACTAAATTGCCTATACTAATTTCTTTCAAACACGACCGACTGCAGCCCCTTAATAATTAATACAGGCCAATTTTTCAGGGACGTTCAACGTTAGTTGTAAATTGTTAAGTTATCTATAGGTTATTATAACAGATATCGTTGTAGAACATATATGATATTCACTGTACTTTGAAATCACTGAAAAAGTTAAAAAATACAGTTTAAACGCGAATGTCATATTAGAGTAGGTATATTAAACTCTATATGTGTTGCATGAATTAATTTATATTTTATGATAAGTAGGGCACTATGTCATATCGAAAATTGTTTCAATTTATTTGCAAATATCTAAATACATCAAATAATATGAATATGCGTGTGTAGGGAGTGCCAGAAAATTGGATAATGACTAACGGCTGCATTTAATATTCAAAAGCTATGAAAAATAAAAATAATGAACACGTGAAAATTGGAACTTTTATGATTAATTTTCAAAATTACTACTGATCAATTACCAATTTAACGATTGTCGACGTGTGACAAGAAATCGTTTAATTTTTTTATTGTAAAAAGAACATTTTTTTGAAAAAACAGAAACATCATATATGCCTCATAATTGATACTTATATGTTATACATGTAATACATATATGCAGTGGCGTTATAACAGGGGTATTTGTGAGCTATGACACTCCCCTTGGACCGGGTTATATTTTAATATTATATTTATTATAGGTACCTATGTAAAATATATTTTTTCATTGTAACTTGTTAAAAATCACGAAAGATATAAGAAAGAATTATAATTGTTTCTTCTGTAGGGAATATCTTAGTCTATTAGTGACATACATTAATTACTGCCTATAGGTAGTATAATATAATATATTATATAAAGACGAGACGTTTGTTTGCATGTTATCAAAAATCTCGATTACCTCTTAACAAATTTTGAATCGGTTTTCATCATTATTTAAATAATGCCTAGGAGTAGGTTATGTGATACTTTTTAATCCGAAAATCAACCCTTTAAGGGCGGATCACACATGAATTAAATCCTTAAAATACGAAAATTGAATTTTTTTGTTCGTTTATTATTAATTTTTTTTTTTTTTTTTTGGAGGAGGTACACTTGAATCGATTTGCTCATAAACTTATTACACTTAAACTGAAATACTCCAATAAGTGCTGTATCCAATCCACCGCAGGCGAATCGCCTACCTCGGTCGCATTTGTCCACAAAACGGGGTAGGCACACTCAAACCGACATACATGGAGCTTAGACGCCTAATAATTTATATTTGCTCATTTTTTTCATGGGAAGAGTCAGATAATACATCTAGTTTATAATATATTATATAATTATGTATAATTAACACCACTCCTTTAGAAAAAATTTCAGTTATGCCATTGCGTATATATGATTCACTTCTGCTTAGAACACAAAATCATGTAGATAATTATTATTATTATTATTATTATTATTATTATTTATGTAGGGAATAATGAAAAAAAATATAAAGCATAATGGACCTCATTGAGCTAGTTCAGTGTATATATTAAAATAATATATGCTATATTATGCATACGCAAAACAACCCAGTGGGGTCGTCTGCAACGGTCAGAATTCGATGACGTCCAGCAGAAAGGGTGATCGCAATAGAACCGCGACTACGACGTATCTGTAGGTACCTAGCAAAAAGTACAGTATCTGAAGTGGTCTGTTAATAATTTCTAAATCTATTTCTAATAAGTCAGTTCTACATAAACTATAATTTTTATTTTTAGTTGAAAATGTGTACAAGTCAAGTGTCGAAATCTGTTAAATATAATTTATACTATTAGTAATCCTCCGAGACCCAAAGTTTGTTTCACTATGATGTACGTAGTGCCTACCTAAAACTTCGCGAAAAAAATAATGCAAAAACGTTGAAACTATTATAAAAGCTCTTAAAATATTTATCATGCTGTGTGGGTGATGTTGCTAGGTCGCTTTCGTTTGGAATTGTTTGCTCTTGCTGCAGGGATACCATTATCATCGATTCTCTTGGTTTGGAGTGTCGTTCGGTCAGTTGGTTGCAGTTCTGCGTCGACTACCGTGCAAGGCAGTCTGTTTGGCCGACGACTGGCTCACCGACCGACGATAAGCAGGGGCGGGCAGTGGGAACAAAATTCAGGCCGGGACATGGGCGCAAATCGCAGGGGTGCTAAGGGTGCTTGGCACCCTGAATCCCGTGATTATAACTTATAGTACTATTACCATCATATTTCCATAATAATTACATTTATTAAAAATTCAAAAACAGTATTATATTTATTTAATTATTTATAATATAATATGTCGAGTTTACGTCCGGATACATTAAACTGCAATGACGTATAAAACATATTATATAATATCGCAATAATTGTGAAATTATGATATTAACGGGAAATAATAAATTGTTAAACATATAAGCATGTAAATAATAAAATTCGGAGTATCTATTTATATTTACATTATATTTTTTTTTTGTTGTTATTAACACCTATACCACATACTTAGTAGATTGTATACTATACAATTAGTACCTAGTTTTTATTTATGTTAATGTACCTAACCTAATCTAAAATAATTATTTACTGTGTATGTAGGTAATTTTAAAGAGTTATGCAAATTACACTCCAAATATGATGATAACTTTTTAATTATATTCAAACAAGAGACAAATCATACTAGTTGGATAGTACAAAATGAAATATTAAACATATGTGCTACATTTATTATTGATAGTATATTAGAGGAAATTAAAAGTTATGGAATGTATGCAATAATGTGTGATGAAGCCAGGTCATTATATTTTTAAAGTTGAAATTATACATTCCTTCTTAATATTTACTAAATTAATTACTAACAATTGTATTGCATTAATATATTATAGTCTAGAGATCCTACAAGCAAGAGCAGTTATCATTTTGTATTCGGTATGTTAAGGACTTGGAAGTAAATGAGCGATTTATTTGTTTTATGGATGTTTCAAGTGGAAGAGGAGCATCACATTTAGCTAGTACAATTTTGACTGCAATTCAAAAGTATAATACTCATAAAATACCATTAGTAGCTCAATCTTGTGATGAAGCTAATGCAATGTCAAGGTCAATATCTGGAGTTCAACAAAAAATTCGAGAACACTATCCAGAGGTAGTATATATTCATTGTTTAGCTCATAAACTAAATTTAGTTGTTTGTAATACTTGCAGTAATAATAGTAATATCGAGGTATTGTGTGATGAACTTTCTTAAAATAATTTAAATATCATTGTATTTGTAATATTATTTCATTTTAAATTTAAATTTAATATAGGAAGCAAGACATTTCTTTAATGCTCTTGAAGCTATATATGTTCACTTTTCTCAACCTGGTATTAATAATGAACTGACTAATTTGTTATCTGAAATGAAAATTAAACCATTATCCATCATGAGATTGTGTGAAACAAGATGGACGTATCTCTTCAAGAATTGTGATGCTGTATTAAACAATTTTGGTGCTATAATTAGCATTTTAGTAAAAGAAGTTGAAGGTTTAAATAGAGATGTGCCACAAGCAATTGGTAACAATCAATTATATGAACATTTTAATTTATGATAACGATAAATGTATAATTTTAAAATGTTTCTCATTATTAATACCCATTGCTAGTTATTATATCTTTTATTCTTACTTTATTTTACTTAATTAGTAACTATATCTTTTTTATTGAAAGGTCTCTTGAACATGATGAAAACCCCAACATTTGTATTTCATCTATTTATATTCCATGAAATTTGAAAATAATAAATATACTGAGTAAGCAGTTGCAGCAAAAAAATACTAATTTGAGCAATGCTACAAATACCATAAATGGAGTGATAAAAACATTTGAAGAAATGAGAAATATTGATTACTTTTCTGGAATTTGGGATAAAATTTCAAATTTTGCATCTAAAAATGATATTTTACTTGATATTCCAAAAAGTAATTAAATACTAATTATAATAAATATTTAGTAGTCGTGTTTTTTTTTTGTATTATTTAAATAAATAATAAAAAAATATGTTAAATGTTAATGTAGTTATTATTATTTTTTTTTTAGAATCAAAAAGACAGGGTACTAAACCTTATCATTTAAGAGAATTTAATGTTACTGTTGCTAATGGTGCAGAACAACAGCTACCAATTCAATGTACAGAAATCGTAGACAAACAAATTCAAAACTATTGGCGTAATAATTTTTACAACCCTATTGTTGATACCATTTTAAGTCATTTAAAATTAAGATTTTCCGAAGAATTGCAAGAATTAGCCCAAGCAACAGAGAGTTTTATAAGTCTTGACTTTACCAATTCATTATATTTTATTAACCATTACAAGATTTGAAAAATATTTTTGAGTCCCTTTTAAATATTATATTAAGTACATTTATATAATAAAATAATTTTATATTTAAGGATTTGTTTTCAATAAACATGGAGTGTTTGAAGTTGGAAATGACAGTTGTTAGAAATTGTGCAATTGAACTTAGTAACAAATTTGGCTTAAAAGAGTTAAAACAAGTAATCAGTAAAACTGTTTATCCAAATCTGTTCAAGCTACTTCATGTTGCCTTAGTTTTGCCGATTTCATCTGCTTCATGTGAAAGAAGCTTTTCTGCAATGAGAAGAATAAAATCTTAGACACGTACCACAATGGGTCAGGAAAGACTATCTGACTTATCGATAATTCATATTGAGAGTAATATAGTTATTGATAATGACATAATTTTAAATAAGTTTGCTAAAAATAAGTGCAGTTTATCTTTAAATTTTTAATAAATAAATAATAATAATAAAAAAAATATATCTTTTTTGTATAAAATGTTTAGTTGTATTTTATATTTATATAATATATGGTATAGTACTATTGGGGTGTGTGAGGGGCAAAGCCCCCTAATGTTTTTGGGTGATAAGGACCGGGAGATTGAAATTTATCCAGGCCACCCACCATTTACCAATTAAACTACCAAAAAAATTTTTCTCGCTATGCTCAAATTATATATTTCTATTTACATATTTCAATACAATTAAATAAATACATTTAATTTTATTTATAATAATATTTATACTCTCAATATTATAAAACTATAAAAGTATTTATCACAATTTTGCTACTTCGTTTAACTTCTAATGTGGTGTTGTACTAATATACCACTAATACCAGAAAATATTTAATTAGTATAGTTTAATAGCAATATTAATAATTATATATTTTGTTTTAATGGTTCAGGTTTAGTTAATAAGTAACAAATATATTTATAATAAAGAAATATATTAATTAAAATTTATAAACAATAACTATAACAAATTATTAATAATTATATAATAAGAAAGATATACATTTATAATATTATCTATTTCTATCAGAATTTTATTCTCAATGGCCATTAGCATAAGACTCAAGGTTTTTATTGGTCATTGAATTTCTTAGCCTATTTTTAAAATACTTCAGGATTGAAATGACATTTCACAAGCCACTTGAATAACAAGGAGGGTTAAAACTAGTATTGATATGCTATGATTAAAGTAGGATAAGCATTTGCAAATAAATTATATTTAATTAATATATTATAACAACATATAACACAGTTTTTACAAGATTTGTTACAAGGTTTTACAATATCCGTACTCTCTATTAGGTC
This sequence comes from Pentalonia nigronervosa, assembly GCA_014851325.1. Taxonomy (NCBI): domain Eukaryota; kingdom Metazoa; phylum Arthropoda; class Insecta; order Hemiptera; family Aphididae; genus Pentalonia; species Pentalonia nigronervosa. The sequence continues at coordinate 7,517 of JACXSJ010000675.1, read as the reverse complement.
TTCACTTTCAGAGTCACTAATAGTGACATTATAGTCCTCATCAACAGATTTTTTTAAAAAATGCCATGATTTTGCAAAATTAATAAGTTTTTAGATAATTTGTTTTTTATTTCATTTTCATTTAAATAATCATCAATAAATGGTTTAATTTTGTGAGATAATTTTGTTAAAAAATCAGTTGAAAGTTCACTTTTTAATAAATTAAAATTTAAAGGAGATTAATAAAGATAAGTCAATCAACAAATCATTATTATTTGAAAATCGTTTATTCGTGCTTTTAATAATAGTATCTAACACTCTGTTGTAAACTTCTATGGTAAATTTTTTTTTCTTCTTCAATTGGTTCTTTACTTTCATAACTTGCCACTTTTCTTTTCTTAGCCACACGTTTGACTTCAAATTTACTTTGAATCTTTTCAATTTCTAGATCTTCGCTAGATTCATCAATTCTTTTCTGTATCTCATCATTCATTTCAATAATAAATAAATCACTAACTTGCATTGTGTTCATATTTCTTTGGATCTTTTTAAGCTCGTTCAATGATGCCTTTACCATTTGAACACATTTATGTAAATCCAATCCAGATGTCTGCAAATATCTAGACAAGGGCCCCGTTATTGAAAATATATATATATATGCAATTAAGATAGTTTCATACTTTAACAGTGGACTTAATAAGTTATTTGCTTTTGATCGGATTTCAGGTTTAAAAGATTAATTTTTGGAAATTTTAGAAAGTGCAATAATTAAATCTGGATACATGACATCATTAAATTGACCATAACTTCCAAAAATTCTATTAACAGCTGTTTGCTTAGATGTCCACCTAGTATCTTAAATAGATTGCAACCGTTTGTGACGTATGTTTTCATGTTAATTTTCGCTAATATCTCTCCATATGTTCATTCGTTGACACGATTCTTTGAAAAAAACTAAACATGCATTGATTGCAAAAAGAAATTGTCCACACGAACTGGATTCTTAATGGCATCTGTTATTACCAAATTTAATACATGGATGAAACACCATACGTGCATCTGTTCAGGAGCGACTTTGCTCAACCCTGCAGTAAAGCCATTATAAATACCTTGCATGTTAGCTGCTCCATCTGTAGCAATACCTATGCATTTTTCTGGATCAACTTTGACCTCTTCTAAAGCACTTTGCAATAATTCCATCATTCCTTTTACCAGTGGAATCAGAACAGCACTTGACTGCAATTAATTTTTCATTTATTGTCCGATTGGTAACATACAGCAAGACAATTGAACCCTGATCCATAATATTGATATCTTGTGTTGTATCAATCTAGATCGAAAACATTTGTACTTTACTAATTTGACTAGATATTGTTTGCTTGATTATTGAAGAAATGGTTGATATTACATTGCTAATTGAATAATGACTTAAAAGTAATACAAAATTTCCTCTACCTTTAGATCCTTGCAAATGCATTTTTTCACTTTTATTTATAATATTATTGATGTGCTCATTTAATACAGCATCATATTTGCTGATTAGTATAATCATTTCTAAAAACGTTCCATGGTCCAATGTTGGATCTTTGAGAAAGAAGGCCATTTCATTTCGTTTTCCACAGACATTTAGGCCATGCTTCCCTATTACCTTACATACTTCAATAATTCTTTCAAGAACTTGTCTATTTTTTTTTTACTTCTTCCCTATGTTGATGTATTTCATTTTCCAGTAGTAAATAACCAACATCTTTCTTATGACTATGCGTGAAATAAGCTTCACAACATTGGTTATGAACTTTACTATTTTCATGTTCAGAAATCCTTTGATAAATGTGTTTCTAATCACACATTCCATAAGTAAACGGATTCTCATTCTTATCAATAGAAAAAGTCAAACAAACCGAACAAAACAACCTAACATTTGTTGCATTATATGTACACCAGATTCGAATGTTTCATTTTTTCTATAAAAAGCTTTTCTATTTACAAATGGCAGAATGGAATCATCATGTGACTGAACTGGATGGATCTTGAAAAAATATTCAAGTGTATGATATTTTGGTTTCATAAAATTTGATACAGCATTTCTAACAATGGTATCTTTGCTTTGTGCTATAAGAAATTCAAACAATAATAATAATGATTACTAAATGATAGTCAACAGTTTTTTTAAAAACAATTTTTATAATATCTTATACTGTTTTTAATACATATATTATTTTTTTATTTGGTATAAAAATTGATCTTGTTTTTGATAAAATGTACTATAATAATAGGAATAATATATTTTTAAATAGAATAAAATGTATTTGTACTTGAATTATAAAACATTGAAAGTGAAATATTCCATTCTTATGATTTAACCTACTCTACACGGGTACAAAACAAATATGTTTCATGCTTTCACAAAGCTAGTATTAAAAAATTTTATTTTGCTTATAAATGCATGTTTTAAATAATTTATCATTTTATCAATATTTTTTCATAGACGTTTTTATTTATGTAATTATACAACCAAAATAATGTAGAGGTACTAGTATACTATACTATATAGCGAATGAGTACCTATTTATTTTTTTTATAAATAGGTACTCATTCGCTATATAAGATTTATTACACAAACGTGTTGGAAATTCTCAAATATTGTTTCTTAATTTTGTTAACCAGCAAATAAAATAATAAAAAACGTTGTTCAATTTATTAAATTATTTTATCTGTTTTTTAAATTAAAAATGATCCCTACGATCCTACCATAACTAGAACATTTAGCTAAGCAGTAAATACAATCAAATATATTTATGGTACAAAACATTGTTTCCTATTTCCTAAGTACTTGTATCTAGAAAAATGGTAAGCCTCAAAATTATATAAATTAAAAATGATTTATCCACTTACTTTCAGAACTTGGATCTCCGGCCAACAATTGACTGTCTTGGCTAGCAGTCACTTCAGTAGGTGTACTTTTGCGAAAAAATGAATCTAATCTATTACATTTTTCAGCACATTTCGCAGGCAATTTTTTATTTTTTTTCACGATCTCTTTCTTGCCCCACCTTTCCTTTTTTTATCCATAATTTATAATGTCGTATGATCAATAATTAAAATCGCGTAGTTGTTAGGACACACTCGAGTCCAGTGCACAAACACTACTAATAACTAATAACAATCAGCAATCATAGCCTTAACCACATCACACCTGCATGCGAAGATTTGTTTGGGTTTATTACAGATATTATTTATAACAATAACCAGCGGGACCAATAATACAACATTAAGTATATTAGGTATTATATATTGGTGTATGTCTATGTTCGTCGCCACTCAGAAGATAAACAACTTTCAGGTTTCAACAGGTACTCTGGTGTTTTATTATAAAAATAACCAATCGACGCGACGTCCAGATATTGTTTTGATTTTATTAAATGTCTTATGTCTATATTTAAGTAATATTTTGTAATTTTATACCCGATGGTCTATGCTTTCTTATACTCATACGAGGCCATTAATTAAAATGTAACACAATCGTATTAATAATATACCAAATACAATAATTATTAATTTCATAGTCTCAAAATTTTAATACAAAAACATTGTTGACGCATTTACTAGTTTTTTAAATAAAATCTAATATAAAACGATCGGATCACCAGGCCATAATATGGTCCAGGCCACTTGGAAAATTCCCATTTCCAGACCGGCCACTCCGCCCCTGACGATAAGCATCGTCACACTTAAAAGTTTGATTTTTTTTCTTCGTACTTCGGGAATCAACTGACACGATGCGATTATTTAGATACGTTATCTATAAGCTTTTGGTTTGTAGTGCTTATTTTAATCGGCTGTATTAATTTTTTGAAGTGATGGTTACCTATTATATTAACGCTCATAGTTATAAATAAAACATTTTTCCATACAAATTAATTTTGATCTGAAAAGGGTTAATATTAGGACAAAAAGTGTATAAAATATTGTGCTTCTCGTCGTATTACTTTTATATCATTGAAATATTGCAATCATGATTCTTTAAATATCTATAAAATATATTTTTAATAATATTTATAATATTTCAAATAACTTATTCTGGAAAAAATATAGTCAATACAATTGTTTAGGTATACGATTGCTTATTATACAATATATACCGATCCTTAAATTTAGCATTAACATGACGATAATCAAACTAATAGATAGTTATAACATTACCATTCCAATTTTGTTAAATTTATTCTAGTTGCCAATACTGTATATATTATGATCTAGTAAATTTTTATGTTAAGTTTATTTATATATTATAATTACAATGTGTCCAAATGAACTGAAATTTACAAGAAAACTTTACAAGTAGAAAAAAAAACGTAAACAAAAATTAGATTAATTTATCAAACTTCCGAACTTGAGAATCGAACCCACCACCACCCTGTGAACTGTGCGCCTGTGTTAATGCTTTATATTCTACTTACACCCAAGGTATACGCATCTATTTATGATTATATAAATAAATAGTATCAAACTTAGTTATTTAGTTATTTGAACGATTTCACCGTCATTTTGGTTTAAATATAAAAAAAAAATAACTAAAATTGCGCCTATAATTATTAGGTATACTCTGTGTTATTTTTATGTATTAATTTATAAAATTATAACATACACATGATAACTGCTAAAATATAACAAATATCAAATTATTTTTAAAACAGAAAAAACACGATGATTCTTTAGGTATTCACAGTTGAATGGCATATTATTTGAGCAGAGTATGTACATATTATAATTTGTAACATAATATAAGATATGAAATAGCCATGAAATGATATTATTATTATATATTACCCATCACGTCCCTGGTGCTTCGTAAGTCTGTGGTACGAGTTTCTGCATAGATGAACCAAAACCGAAAAATAAAATTGAAAGTTAAAACCAAATCGTATTAAATTTTTTTTTTTTAATCAATGACAGCATACAAAAATATAACACGTATGTAATAATTACAATACAATATAATATTATGTGTCCTAGAAAAAAAATAATGTTTATCTCTCGCACGGGCACACGCGCATACGCGAACGAATACGAAGACGACACGAAGAATTACTATATAGTTATATCAATACGACGATTATTCCGATCTAGTCAGTTTTGCGCACACATTGACGCGCGGGCTTTAACTAAATGTCGTGTGTGGTAATTAATATAAATATTATGTCGTCGTAGGTTAGATAGGGGCAGGTTTTTTCGGTAGTATTATCGCCTATAAATGTTGCGGTCGACTGTCGCGGTGCGCGTACAACATAGAAATGTAAAAACGACAAGCCGAGAATAATAGGCTCAGATAAAAACACGAATGATAGAGATACGTCGGCGGCGGCGACAGACCGCGTTTGAGTGGTCCGCGCCGATCGTGGAAGGAGTATCATATTATTATCGTGTTATACAATCGGCAAACAATAATAATATTATACCTAATCTGACGAACGTTTTTATTATAGCTTCTAAAACGATAAATCGCACGGGCACCGACCACTATATCCTATTATATTTAGATATATGACGAACACCGTATTGGGATTGTCTCTGTTCACCTGAAACGACTTTGAGAAAAAAACAACTTTACAGCAGATCCTCTACCCCGGCACGAGTTTCCGGTGGTTTTCGGGCGATTGTCCACGCCAAAATCATACCGCTCGCCTCTTACCCGAATGCCTAGAATATATTATTATTAATACAAAGTATTTATAATTTATCGTTTAAAATTCGTCGCCATACCATTGGTTACCGTCAAGGTCACTATAATTTATTGTTTATATGTGATAATAACAATAATAATATTAAATCATCACCGTAATACACAAATACGCGTGTACACTGATCCGTATTATTTATTTTCCAAAAATTATCAATTTTCGTAGATTAGTAGGGGGCCTAGGAGTCTCCCCCTTATCTATACCATCAACCTTCCTTTAGTATTTACCGAAATTGTTTTTAATAGTAGTGTTTTTTTTTTATTTGAAGTCCCACCCACCCACCCACCCACCCATAATTCAACTCTGGATCCGCTAATGTATACATTGTTCATTCGTGTTTCTTGGTTTTCTCAATTATTAACTAGCACTATTAGAAAGCAGTAAATCGTGGAAGGCCACTTTGTATAAGGATACCGATATCATAAATCAAAATTTTGAAATTATATAACTATACCTTTTGTGCTGTTATAATAATTGCTACAATATACTACTACCGTGATCACTAGAGGAAATAGGGTGGCTTGGGGGAAATGTATCATTATTTTTCGTCTTATATTTCATATCCCCTCCCCTTAAAAATTCAGGCTATTTGTTCCTATACTGCTGCGTTTTACACGTACAGGTGTATACTGTATAGTACCATAGAACATATTAATTATTATTACACATTATTATGTCCTAATGTTCTATGATAGTATCTATGTATGTAAATAACATTGCACAGAAAGAATATATAGTTCAATTATATGCTACAGGATTACAAAGCATTGAACAAACAACAAATACTCGACGCAAAATCAAAAAATAAATAAATAAATAAAATAAATATTGGAGATACGGTGACGCCAATGTATAATTCTACAAACATCATTCCAGTCGAGTGTTTTTTGACGAGCTACTTATATACCGTGCGGGCGGTGACAATCTAGTATAAAACATATTATATAGGGTAGTTATTGCAATCTGCTGTTTAATCAATTTTTTTTTTCGTCCGCTATACGGAGCAATACGATTCAATTTATAATGTATTGTAATTACTAATCGTATTACCAATTGTATTTACTAATAGTAATTTATATTATAATATAATAAGATCTACCATGAATGTTTATGTTCACGTTTCACGCGGAGCGAAACGAACGTGCGGAGGTTAAACCAAAAACGTAAGCTGCATATTATGGCAAAGGAATAAATACATAATATTAAATGAATGCACACAGCCATATATTTATTTATATTATATTGTCTCGATACATTTCTGTTGAAATAATTACGACTTTATAAAGCTTTTAAATGTCCTGAAATTATTTTATCCTTGCAAGTAGCTATGCAGAGTAACATATTTAAATATATTTATTATAAATAAAACCAGAGTTAAATTTTAATAACAATATTAACGATTATTCGTAGTAAAAATTCAATGAAATAAAAATAAAATATATAATTTTCGGTGCGCCGTAACTCCGCACGGATCGTCGTCATTTTATAATATATCACCATAACTCCGCATACAAGGTTTTTTTTTCGACACCTTAACTCCGCATACGAAGTTTTTTTTTAACACCCTAACTCCGCATAAAAGATTTTTTTTAACACTGTAACTCCGCACATAATTTTTTTTAATGTTTAAATACAAAATACAATACATGTTATTAAAGCAAATAGAACACAACTGGTACAAATACTCCATTACGATATGCATGAATACTGAATAATTGTTGGAAAAATTTCGTACAGTATTTAAATGTACCGTCAACGTATAAGGTCTGAGAATCACACATAAAATTTAAATTTGAA